>JANSLP010000270.1:0-43949 GCA_029298735.1 Ophiostoma sp. CBS 140.51
ACACCCAGACGTTGCAGTCGACGATCCACACGACGGAGTCGTCGCCGGCGGGGACATCTCTGTAGGCTCTGCTGATGTTGCGAATTTTCGGGTTGGGGCAGTGGTTTTTATTATGAAAAAAAAAGCATCAAATTTGATAGAATAAATCATAGAACAAAAACTTTCATAATAATTGCTTTTTATTTTCAACGTATTCAATGTTCGTTCCAACAAAGTGCGAAGTAAGTTACCTCACATGACGGAGTGAACCGTTTCCCCATCAATACTGTGTAGAGCATCGTAAATTGAAAATGAAAATTAAAACAACAGACGGAAAATGCCGCGGACATCCATCTCAAAGCAATTGTCTGGACGGAATATCAAATCCGTTTCTGGAACCCATAGACGAGATGAACAACTCCGGGGGTTTGCTCTCGACGCCCTTGACTTCCTGTTACGTGTTGATGTCCACAATTTAAGCGAGAGAAATGACACAGCATCTCCACATCGACCAGAACTAGGCAAAAAAGTATCGTGAACTCAATGTATATACTCGACTGCAAAGTAGTGAGTACATTGAAGCTGGTATGCGTGAATAAAGCGTTTAAGACGACAATCTTCAGCCTCCAATTCGTAGAACGTGGATGTCGCAACGGAAAACACCGTTAACGGGGCCGGCTTGCGTCTTCTGACCCTCATTGCGCCTCCTTTCATCGTCCCCTTTCCCACCCTCCATCAAGCTTCGCTTGCATTGATTTACATTTGGCGCCGTGACTACGAACGGGACTACGACCTACAACGGTAACGGCAACAGCTCCCCCTCTGGCCGCGAGCGGGTACCCTGCAAGATGGGCCGTCGGCAGATGCAAGATTGGATGGGAAGAGACGGGAGACGGCAGACGCTCAAGGAGGACAGGGAGGACGCTGACGAAGTTGAGGCAACATCGACCACGTTGCTCCGAAGAGATGGAGTACAGGCGGAATCAGTAGCAGCGTCAGTAGCAATACGCGTACACATGTTTAGGAGGCGTGCAGGAGAGACAGGGAGGCATAAGTTACAGATGAATAATGTCCGGGCTCGGCGCTGTTGCCAAGCTCCCTCGAGCTCGGCCAGAGACCCTTGGCTCTCTCCGGCGACCGGCACAAAGCCGGCAGTCGACATGATGTGTACGAAGTAGTGTAAAGAACATGAGCTCTAGGAGCATGATCTCCCTGGTGGCTTGCCGGCAAATTCCATCGGAAGAGGCTTTCCACGGCTTTCAGTCTACTGCGTATTCGCCAACGACATCGATACCCTCCATTACGGAGCAGTTGGTCCCAAGTGCCTGGCATACACACGGAAACACCCAGAACAAGGGAGAGAGGTTGAACGGTCGCAACGGTTATGGGAATAACAGGGCTTGACCAATGGAGTGTCGTGAAACCAACAGGCCATTGTGCATGCCACACCTTCCCAAAGAAGCGTTGCAAGCCACATGTCGCCTTGGGTGGCGACTCTGTCAACAATTTTTTCCCTGTCCAGCGAGCCAGCCCAAATTGGAAAGCAATCTTCACTGTATATGAAAACCAGGAACTGTTTTCACGATTTTCCAATGATTGCCTGCCCGAATTTTCCTGATTCTGTTTGGCAGGCCCTGAATTCTTCGTGATTGTCTGAAAAGAAGTTATCAAGTCGCATCGTGAGGTTTGTCAGTCGTCAACACAGTGCTGTTTACACGCCCTCCCACACTTCCTTTTCTCTACACCACACTCACCCTACCAAACCAACCTGCAACGTCTTGGCTGCTGAACCCCTATTCGTAGGTTTTCGCCCTTTCAGGAACCTAGATCGCCTTCAAGCGTCCTCAAGTGTCCTTCAAGCGCCCCCTGTTTTTATCAACTGCGTTCACTGCTATTCTGTTACGTGATAACGGTGTTGTTTGGAGGCTTGTCTTTGGAACTATGCCTCTTTTTCAGTCGTTTCCGTCTTTTGGTCTTGCTCGTCTCAGTCTTCCTATCGACAGCGGGTCTAATTCCGAATCCGTGCAGCTCTCGCCCCCCAACGTCTAGTCTTCTTGTCTTGGCCATTGTCTCGAAGTGAGTCCGTGTATGGGGACGTATGGGGGAAAAAGGGCGAGAAGAGCATAGTGTTTAATTGCGGGCGTAAACGGGCTATTAAGCGAAGGGCAAATCATTTTTGCTTCGACTATTGTTAGCAGAAGTTTTGTTTTCGTTTTAGCGAGGTTACAGGAATTTCAGCGAAAGACGACGGCGAAAAAAGAGACGAAAGGGACGAAAATGACCGGCGCCAGTTTCGTTCGTAGTTTTGTCCTCCACAAATGAACGGAGTGGCGAAAATGAAAAAAGGCTTGGACTCTGGAGTCGTGGAGTCTTGGAGACAAAACCAAGAACATTTGGAGCTTAGGCCTTGAATCTAGCCCAGCGACGATGCAACGTCTTGATTTCTTCTTTGATTTGAGCTCTCTGAAATTACTCGTGTTGTCTCTGTTTCCTCTTTCGGGCCGGTCGAAACTGGGTCTCTTCTGTGGTCCTATCTACATGTACATATGAGGGTCTTTGAGCCCCATCATGGAGGAGCTCCATCGCAACGGGCCAATATTCGCGGGAAACCGGGGGTTTATCCGGGGGAGGAAGTAAAAAAATAGCGTTTGGAGTTGCTGTTGTGGACAATGTATCAATACAACATTATCGTGGCTCGCGTAGGTCCGGTGTCAAAGGGAGAAGCTGAGGCAAAGGGCGAAAAGGGAGAGGCCACAATCGCGGCAGATGCATTTTTCAGGGTTAACGGTCAAAGATGGGAGAAAAGAAATACCATTTGCCTCTTTTTGCGTCCGTTTCATTGTCATGGCCTCGGATGTCTGTCTTGGCCTTTCGTGATATTTCGTATCTCCTGAGTATGCCCGGACGACGTACCTGCATCATCACAGCTGACGAACTGCACTGGGATCCCGATCGCAGTTTCCTGCCCTGGTACGGCGTTTGATTCGTGGAATGACCAACCCCGAATCACAGTCTTGACAGGCCAGCTGAATGCCGGAAACCAATAGCTTGTCGTTCAAAGACTGGAAGCAGAGATCCTTCTCGATCTGGCGTGTAGTTCACCCTTGTCGAGTGTAAGAGAGGGTTGTAACCATTGTGCGGCTCTTAACGAAATCTCATGCAAAGTAAGCCGCGTGATGAGATTGAGTTTTGAACGCGATTTCAAGACTCGAGTGCGAGATTGTTGAGTCAAGTTTCATAAAATGGAAACGTCAGTGCTCTATTCCACACTGCCATGAGTAAACGTTTATCAATGTGTAATTCGCAATCTAAAAAGACTGATTGAAAAACCGAACACAGAAAACACTAGATGAGATTGTTGTGATGACGAAGTGAGATGATTGATGGTAATAGATGTCACAAGGCTGTACGAGTTTTATGGTCTATTTGCACATAGTATACCGGACACTCGTCATAAGTTCGTCCAGACAGTTGATTCAATATTAAAATTAGAATCTTATTTTATTAGTTTCATCTTACGCAGTATGCAATAAAATTGAATATTTTACAAACCTCTCATAATGACATTGTTTATCACTGTTTCGAAGCGTCGTACAGATGTTCATTAAGGCGAGAATGAGTGGATTTTGGTGGCAGAGTCGCGCCTGCCTCAAGACGGCGCGATCCTTCCAATTTAGGCGCTTGTGCAGCCTCGTCGAAAAATCTCGAATTTTGGTGCTCCACTCTGAAACAAAGTCAACGACGAGCCTCAACAACTGAGGGCAGCTCGACCGACACGAATAAAGTGCTTCAATTGGCATATTCCGGGGCCGGTAATTGAGAATATGGCGACGGAGGTGATCGGCGGCAGCCCGGCCAGCCCTGTCAGCCCCGCCCCGTCATCTGCAGCCTTGCCTCAACAATCACTACAACCGCCATCATCACCACCTCCACCGCAAGAGATATCCAGCTTGTTGACAATCATCTTGACCACGTCACCAACCCCGTCTGCACCTTCTACAGACTTGGTAGCAGCCGTCCTCGCATCGTTCCGCGCGCACTGCTCGGCTCTGTTGGCATGTTCCGTCATTGTCGTTTTCGACACCTACGACCACATCGGACCTCAATTACGGCTCAAGAAGGGCTGGGTCACGCCCGTCGAGGCTGCCAACTATGATACCTACAAGGCCAATGTCAAGCAGCTCGTCCTGGAGACGTGGGAGGATGACGGGAAGGAGGCTACGGTTGAGACCGGCGAGGCTGAATACGGCTCGCCGATGATCGCCGACAACGCTGTTCCGTTCACAACGACCAAGACGGCCGGCGGACGCATCTCATTTGTGGAGCCAACACAGCGTCTCGGGTTTGGTCTGGCAGTACGAACGGCCGTACGTGCGGCCACGACGCCGTACGTCTGGGTGCAGCAGCACGACTGGACACTGGCAGCAGACATTCCTTTGGCGGCGATGCTGGATGCCATGCGGACGGCTGAGAAAGCAGTCAAAGAAGGAGGTGGTGGACTAGCAGATGGGATTGGTGAAGATTCGACACCGGCCATGGAGTTGTATGAGTCTACAGAGTCAGACCCGCCGACGCCCGGCACATCAACGCCGGGAACACCGTCTTCTTACCCTATTCCAGAACATACGTCGGCTCTTGATCCTTCTTTGCCGGTGGCCATCCGCTATATTTGTCTGCCGTCCGTGAGGATGCTGCGGTATGCCGGGTCCGCACACGCCATTGGCTTTCCGACGCTGAGAGCGTTGACGGCAGCATTTAAGAGGGATGTGCCGACGTCGTCGTCAGCTTCGGCAAAGTCGACCATCTCGCCAGATTTGGCTTCCGGCTCCGCTCACAGCCTTCCGTTGACTCCCCTCTTTTTCTGGCACGACAAAACGCACATTGCACACCGCGACCACTACCTCCGCCGTGTCTTCGCTTCCCGCCTCGCCCTCGGCCGCGGTGACTTTATCGAAGACCACATTGGCCAGCGGGCGCGGGCACAGATGAAGCGTGACCCGGCCGCCTGGCACCGCTGGGCGTGTTGGCTGTACTACCCAGACAACGGCAACCAGTTGTGCTTGAGGCACCTGCAGGGCCGCACATGGCGAGGCGAACAACAAGAACAGGCAATACGGGACGAGCATGTAGCCAGGAATGCGGTACGGAACCGGTCAGCGGCGTCGGCGGCAGCAGCAGCGGCCATGGCGGCGGCGGAGAAGATACGGCAGAAGGGGAAGACAGAAGACGTGGACAAGAACGAAGGAGAAGCCGACCCAAGCTGGGGTGGGTTGCCGTTTCGATCAGATGAGTATTGAAGACCTGATCATTTTGTCCCCTTTGGATCACTTTGGACTGTTTCTTGGACCCATTCTCTTGTTCTTTTTTCTTTCTTTCATCCCACAAACCATAGACCTTATGATACCCAAGATGATTTTGCATATTCTCCATCTCTTTCTCTTGATCCCCAAAGGTTTCCAACTTGCATGCTGCGAATTCATTGTCTTTTTTCTTCTTCTTCTGATTTCTCAGCTTTTCTGCTGTGGTTGTCCATCACGAATCCCACGCTAAGCCTCATATGCAGCATCCGACCATTACGATTGTGCGCAAATGTGCTCACTTCCTGACCACGACCGCCAATCCGATCCACTTCTACTTATTGTATGGATATGGATGGTCAATATTGTGGGTGATATCGTCTTTTCATCGTTCTGGCGCTCATTTTATTTTCTCCGACGAAAATAACAAAATAAACATGCTCACCAAGACGGGTGTAGCCGACGACCGGCAAGAAATTAATGAGATGTCAGCCGATAACAGGTCTACAAAAGGACCGTGTCAGTGTCACTGTCTCACAGTTTATTTTGACGGGTCGTGTTTGGCAAGATTGCACAACATAAATTGCCTCCAACAGTCATAATGGCCGACAAAGAAACTGCCACTGTCGTGGCCACCGCCGTTGACTCGATCGACACGGCCGATGCGATCAACACCGACACCTCTCCGTCTCCCCGTCTCAGCCTCGAACAGCAAAACGAGAAAGAAGTCATCACCAACCCAGATGCCGTCACCGCCTCAGCTCCCAGCGGCGTGCAAAAAGCCGAAGCAGCAGCCCTCGTCTGGCCCAAGACCACGGCTTTTGGCGTCTACATTTGGGTCTGGCTGCTCTTCTTTGTGGTGGCCCTCCAGGCATCCATCAGCAACAATGTCGTCTACTACGCCTACGCCGATTTTGCCTCGGCACCGCAAATCGCCCAAGCCTACATCTTGAGCGCCGTCGTGTCGGGCGTGCTGCAGCTGCCGATTGCCAAGACTCTGAATCTCTGGGGCCGTGCCGAAGGGTTCCTGGTTTGTGTCTGCGTCTACACTTTGGGCCTTGTGTTGATGGCCACCTGCAAGGGCCCTGCGAGCTATGCCGCCGGCTACACTCTGTACTGGGTCGGCTACACGGCCACCAATTTTGTGCTGACCGTGTTTGTGGCGGACACGGTCGGCCTGCAGAACCGGGCGTTTGCGTATGCACTGACGGGGGCGCCGACGATTTGCACAGCGTTTGTCGGCCCGCTGGCGGCGAATGCTTTTGTTACGTCACCCCAAACAAACTGGCGGTGGGCGTACGGGAGTTTTGCCGTGGTGATCCCTGTGACGTGTGCACCGTTGGCGGTGGTTCTGAAAGTGTTTCAAAGACGAGCTGAAGAAAGGGGCCTTTTCGTCCGAGAGGGGTCCTCTGGACGCTCTGTGTGGCAGTCGATCGTCCACTACTTGGTGATGTTCGACCTGGTGGGGGCTCTGCTGTTGATGGCTGCTTTTGTGCTAGTCCTTCTCCCATTCAGCCTGCAGTCCAACGGCGTTACGTCGCAATACAGCTCGCCGACGTTTATTGCCATGCTGGTTGTCGGTATTCTCGTCTTTCCTGCATTTGCAGCATGGGAGCGTTTTGGTCTACCTCGGAAGACGGGCGCACCATTCTTGCAGTGGCAGCTCCTGCGCAGCCGTACCGTTTTGGGTGCCTGTGTTGTGGCTGCTGTCATGTTCTTCAACTTTTACACGTGGGATCAGTACTTTTACTACTACATCCAGGTGGTGTACGATCTCAATGTTACACGCACTGGGTACCTTGCACAAATCAACGGCGTGGCCACCACCATCTGGTCTGTCATTTTTGGCATCTGGATCCGGCAGACACGGCACTTCAAGAATGCATGTCTCTTCTTTGGGGCGCCACTTGTCGTCTTGGGAGCTGGGTTGATGGTGCACTTTCGAGGATCCGAAGCGCCTCTTGGTTACTTGATCATGTGTCAAATCTTCCTGGCTGTTGGGACGGGTACGCTGATTCTGGGTGATGAGATGGCCGTCATGGCAGCGGCAGATCGAGAAGGTGTGCCTATCGTGCTGGCCTTGCTGGGATTGTTCTCCAGTCTGGGCGGTGCACTCGGAAATGCAGTTGCTGCAGCTGTCTACCAGAGCACATTTCCATCTGCTTTACAGAATGCACTGCCAGACACGCCTTACGACGAAATTATGGGGCTGTACTTGGGAGGCTCAACAGCACAGCTGGCTTTCCCTGTGGGCAGTGAGACACGGGCTGCCATTGACCTGGCCTGGGCCACGAGTCAAAAGTACGAGTGCATCACAGCGGCAGCCATTGCGGTGCTCTTCTTCCCGGCCATTGCCGTATGGAAGAACTACAGCGTGGACAAGAAGCAAGTCAAGGGAACAGTCCTGTAGAGGAAGGTGGACACCTATTGGGCTCCTGTATTTATTCAAACTATCAATCCATGAACCTGTTGAAGGCTCACCAAATCACCACTTAATACATCCTACTTACGCCTTCACACTGCCTTCAGCTTCACCCTTGGTCTCTTCATCAACACCCTGTCCAGCCACTTCGTGTGCCTCTAAAATATGCTGCGGAATTACAACATCATCCTCGCCCGTAAAGTATTGCGTCTCGGTAATGTGGAAGAGCGCCAAATACAAAAAGATCAAGACGCCCGCCGTGTAAAAGGCAAACAGGACGGCGGCCATGTTCAAGAAAGAAACACCGGCCGAGTCGATGCCAAACACAATGGCTTCGCCTGCTGCCAGAAAACTCCGGTAGACACCGGCATAGTTGGCCGCCTTGCGCGGGCTGTTGGTCATGCACGACAAAAAGTACAAGATAATGTACTGGAACAGGATGGAGGCGACCCAGGTGAGTGTGAAGAGAAAGAAGTCCGAGACAAAACCGCGATCGGTCCAATCCACCAAAGCATCAGCGGGCGTCGGCACAGACCGGTCGTAGTGTCGAACCTCGACCATTTGCCAGATCCAGGCGGCAATCAAGGGTGTGCCCACGAGAGCCAGTCCGATCAGGGCACGCGTTCGGCGCTTCCATGCAGCATGATCCAGGACTAACTTCAAGCCGTAGGCAGCCGGCATTTGCAGCACGACGGCGACAAAGGACAGCAGAGTGCGTGTCCGCAGGTTGTTGCGGAACGCATTGGCTGATCCGCCATAAACCAAGAAACACTCGCTGGGCAAAAAGGCCGGGATCATCAGCAGCAGGTCCCAGTTCTTGATGGCATCCCAGCTGGCCTTGAGTTCCTCTCGTACAGTCCGGCCCTGCATGGCCATCGTGGCCACGGGCGTACCGTCTTCGCGTGTGACCTTGGCTGGCGGCTGCAAGAAGAAGGACAGTGCTGCACCAACGCCCATAAAGGCTAACACAATAATGTAGACGGCAATGGGCACGCCGTCGGCCGAAGCGCGATTCTTGTTGATCATCAGATCGATGAAGCCAGCGATAGCAGCACCCAAGGCTTGCAGGTTCTGCGAGATGGTAATGTACGACCCGCGCTCGTCTTCTTCCGAGTACGACATGGCGATGGCGCCCATGACGACAAAGATCAGACCCGCAGAGATGCCAATCAAGACGCCGCCGACAATGGGGAACCATGCCTGGCCCGTGGCGTCAAAGTACCAGAGGCCGGCAACGTAAAAAGCGTAGCCAAAGACTCCCAAGGCGGCGGTCCAAGACGGGCCCACAAGGTTCAGGATGGTGCCCGACACGAGCGAGGCCGCAAACCAGGTGGCACACAGCGTGGCGTTGACGACTTCAACGGTGTGGGCCGAGTTGGCTCGTAGACCGCCGGCCCCCAATGAGGTCAGGGACTGGTAGAGGCCAGCAGTGAGGCCGACAATGGCGCCCATCAGGACATTCTGCCAGAATGGCGAGTAGAGGCGGAGCGGTGGGACGAAGGGGAGTTTCATCGTGGAGGCGTTGCAGGTAGGCTGTTCAATAGAAAGTTCTGAGGGGCTGAAAGGGAATGACAAAAGTAGCAAAGGAGAAATGGGTAGAGGAAGATGGCCGATGAAGAGAAAACAGGTCAGCAAAAGCAAGGACGATCACAGCCTCTTGTATTCATGTCGACTAGTAACAATCTACGAAAAAGACAAGGCGCATCTCAACAAGTGTTATTTCATATAGCCGTCTTGAATATAACAACAACAACGTTAACGTATCTGTCAACTGATCAGTGTATCAGCGTATCAGTGTATCTACAGGATATCAGTATCAACGTCACGCCAGATAGACCCACAGATCCTTACCTGACTCGCCTCTTTCTCTCCACAAACGCGGGGAAGACAGACTATTGATCGCGGATGCAGGGGTTTCACACGTTCTTTGGTCGTGTAGGATGGTGTTTGGTGGTTGTTGGTTTCTCGCTTGAATGGCCTACACTATCTTCCCAAACTCTCGCATAAATCCGTGTCACTCAGAGCCGAACAGATATGGAAAGAGTTTCGTCAGATCTAGTACTTTCAATATACACAAATATTTTGGTTTTTATTGGCCCATACTGGTCCCTATCTATCTATCTATTATCATGTATTGCGTTCGAGATACTAGATGTCACTTTCTTGTCAGATATCCTCTAGGAGATTTTCTGAAGGTACGATCAAACGAGGATATCAAGGGCAGCATTAATAGGAAACTTGCAATCTTTCTCTTGTTGAAATCATTTGTTTAAGATGGGGCATCTTTGATTTATCTCTTTCATTCCCTTTCTTCCGGGGTTGTTTGCGTTTCGTCGAATTTCCCGTCGTTGCCGGTGTTGTTAGTGTTGCACGGAAATGAGCGGGCGTCGTTGGCCACGCGCGTGCTAAACGCCGTCTTACACCAACAATCACGACCGGCGACAGAGCGCCGCCTAGGTTACATCCGTACATGAATTGGAACAGAACTTGCTTTTGGAAATGAAGGAAAGTGCCGTCCGAGGTAAGAAAGACCAATACAAGTATTGTGTTCAGAAAGTAGAAGCTCGGCTGAGTGAACTCAACTCTTGGGTTTGTCAGAAAAGAAAGTGAAAGGGAAGAAATGCTTTCAAAGCAACACCTTTGATTTTCCTGGGATAGCAACAATAAATACGGTATCAATTTTCAGTTTTACGATTTCTCTATCTGATATTGCTACCCAAAAATCAACAATCACTCGAACTCATTCCTTCGTCACTACTACCGCCACCGCAACCGCGACCTCCGCCGCCACCATGTCTTCCCACTACACAGTCCACACGTCCACGCTCTTCGACCCCAAGAAGAAGCAGTTTGTGTCGGACGTGTCCATCACTGTCGACCCCGTCTCGGGCAACATTGTCAAGGTCGAGCAGCGCGCCCCCGGCTCACTGAGAGATGTCGTGCCCGAGGGCGATGTCGACCTCCGCGGCAAAGTGGCCATGCCCGGCCTGGTCGATGCTCACGCCCACATTTTCTTGCACAGCTACGACGAACGGCCCTCGCTCAACCAGAAGCGCGACGAGAGCAATGCCGAGCGTATCTTGCGTGCCGCCCAGCACTGCCGCACTGCTTTGCTCGCGGGGTACACAACCTACCGCGACCTCAGCTCCGAGTCCATGGGCGAGGCCGACGCCCAAATTCGCGACTGTGTCAACCGCGGCCTGATCCCGGGGCCCCGCCTGTTTGTCGCCACCCGCGCCCTGGCCAGCACGGGCTCTTATGAGCTGCGCACCGAAAACCATGCCAATGGTGTCTGCTACCCGCGCGGCGGTGAGGCTGTGGACGGTGTCGACGAGGCCCGTAAAGCAGTGCGGCGTCGATTGGCGGCCGGCGCCGACGTCATCAAGTTTTTCGCCGACTACCGGCGGCGGATTATGCGCTACCCGCCCGCGCAGCAGCACCCTTATGTGGTGAGTGCGACGCACCCACCGGTGAACCCGAACCCAGACATTGTGGTGTTTGCGCAAGAGGAAATGGACGCCATTGTGCGCGAGGCGACCCTCGGTCGAGCTCCGGTGGCCTGCCACGCGGGCACCATTGAGGGCGCACAAATGGCAGTGGCGGCCGGTGTGCACACCATTGAGCATGCCTACTATGCCGACGAGGCGCTGTTCAAGAACATGATTGACAAGGGCTGTCTGTTTGTGCCCACACTGGCCGTCTGCGAAAGGCTGCATGCCAAGCGTTTTCCTGAGATTTTGGCCCAGACCAAGCTGGCCTACCAGCTCGGTGTCCGCCTGGCCGTCGGCGGCGACACGGGAACCTACCCACACGGCCAGAATGCACGCGAGATTGAGTTGATGGTCGAGGGTTGCGGTATCCCGCTGGAGGATGTGCTGGAGGCGTGCACTGTCGGCGGTTGGGAAGCCTGTGGTGGTGAGCTGTGCGGCGTGCCCTTTGGGTGGCTGGCCGAGGGTGTCCGGGCGGACCTGATTGCTCTGCCCACGGACCCGCGTGCGGATCCAAAGGCCTTTAGGAAAGTCGATTTTGTGATGAAGGACGGTGTCGTGTGGAAGAAGGATGGCAAGGGTGTCAACATGTATAGAGATGACCATACGTGGGTGGGTTGTTAAGTTACGGTGTTTACTGATAAATGAAGTATTGAGAGGGTTTGGATTTTATAGGATTTTATTGAATTTCAAAATTCATCAAAGGGAAATCATCGCGAAGTTACTATTTTACACCCGCTTGGGTAACCACGTGTTTAACTTGTCCGTGGAAACACAAAGCGAGCACTGGCACAGTTCTCCTTGCCCTTGGAGGCGCAAGTCACACACTGTGACTGCGACTGACTGCCCGACAGAACGGTGCCACACCCGGGGCACTTCCAGGTTCCGTTGGAGGTGGCCTGGTCCACGAAAGTGTTGTCAGAGTTCTGGATCTGCATTTTGGCAGAAAGTGGTCAAAAGTCTTGAGAGTGAGATTTCGCTTCGGTGAGACTGGAGTTGGGTGTTTCTGGTGTTTGATCAAGGGGCCTGTGAATTTAGAGTCTGTTGAGGGATAGAGAGCAGAAAACAAATCGACAGGAAAGGGCAAGAGAAGACGCCCTTTTATACTTTTTCGGGAGCAGAGGTGAAGCCAAAGTTGTCTCCTCGTCAGAATGTCACGATGTGATGCTCGTATACCTCAGTTGCACCGAGTCAAGGTGTTGAGGTCGTACAAACGGCGTATATTGACGAAGTCACGATACTGCATCGCGTAAATAGAGCAAGTGAACACACTCCTTATTCTGTATTCACTATGAAATACAAAACTGGAAGCCTTCCAACAACCTTATCACTGATTGCCCTTCTTTCCATTCTACAAGGCATAGCTTTTCATGGCGTCGGTGTCGGCTTTGATGGTGACCAAGTTGACCTTGGCACACCTTTGATCGTGATGAGTTGAGTATCAAAAACTGCATTGTTAGTGGTGGGCATGTAAATAGTTACCGAAAAGGGAGTGGCCTACCCAACGTCGAGTTCCCAGGAATGGGTCCGACAGTATCCAGGCCGTAGCCGTACTCGGGCGGAATCGTGAGTTTTCTGTTGGTCAGCAAAGCACGCGCAAGATTATCAGAGAGCACTGCTCGTATAAACCCACCTCTTCTCGCCAACACACATATCCGTCAGGCCCATGTCCCAGCCTTGGATCACTTCGCCTGCGCCCAGTGTGAAGGTGAATGTCTCGCCGGGGGCGGCTGCCGTCAGTTAGCGGTGTACAATTATTTGTGCGTATTGTGGGCACTTACTCGACTCAACCTTTGTCCCATCCAGGAGACTTAAAGCGTATGTCATGGAAATGACATCGTTGTTGCGCGTTTTGCGGTCGCACGTCACTTTGTGCGTGACTTCAATCGTGATGCCGTCGGCTGGTGATGCAGTGGTAGAGGTGGCGGAGAACGAGGTGGCGGCAGCCAAAGCTGTCGCTGCCGATGACAAGGCGAGCAACAAGGAAGTGAGCTTCATGATGAAGGCCACAATTTAGTCTGATGTTTGTTTTACAGCAATTGTCTTCAAATTCCAAAACAAAAGAAGTGAGCATTGAAAATATCATCTTGTTGACTTGTTTTACCCAGCCTAACCCTACACACCTTGCCTTCCACTACCGCATGGCTAATTGCAGCGGTTCGTATTGATCCGCTCTAGACAAGGCACTTTGGAAATAACTCTATTTATTACCCGTGAGAACTTGTGGTGCCGCCTCGTAGATCGTGGACGTAGAAATGGCATGTCAAGACTGGACGGTGTTGGCAGTAACAAAAGGTGATGGCACAAAGTTAGACTTCCTCCATTAGCATCATAGCCTATAGCACAAAAATGTCGAAATATTTTTACCAATTTCCCTACCAATTTTCACCATTTTCGTGCCAGTCTTTCCCGTCGTTAGGGTCCATCATGTTGTCGCACAAGAAACGGCAAATGGCATCCAACAAGCAAACGGACACCCACAGCAACAGACGAAGAAAATGCAAACGACGACGTGGCAGTCGACAATACCACACAGAGACCATGATACATAAGGACTCTTTAAAAGATTTTTTCTCTTCTCGAATTTGCATCTGTTTTTTTCTCTCTCTTCTATTTCCTTTTTCCTGCTTTCTCTTTTATCTGATTTGATGATCGTCCTTTTCTTCCCAGTCCGTGACTAACACTGTGCCAACAGACCAACAGAAACACCGCTTCCGCGCAAGGCGTTCTGCAAATAAATCAAAATTCTCCTTGCTCTTGCATTTGGTTTTCTTTTCTTGTCTTTTTCTTCAATTGTTACAACTTTTGGCGAGTTTCTCTTCAGCACCTTTTCAATTGCTTTTATTTGTCCCCTTCATCGCAGTTTTGCAATGTGGAGTCATGTGACTAGGCTCCCCCTCGTCCAGACCTAATAAGCTGATCTTAGCGGGACATTTTCCACAATTCTAACTGTAAAAGGCACAGTGCCAGAGTGGTTAATGGGTGAGACTTGAATTTCGTGATTCAATCCTATCTCATGGCTTCGGCCGCGCATGTTCGAACCATGCCTGTGTCGTTTCTTTTTTTGTGTTTTTTTTTTTTTTTTTTTTTTTTATAAAAAAAAGATGCATGCACCTTTGACATCTTGGATAACTGGCGACGCAACTCTTTCGCACGGAGCCTGCAGTCTAATAACGAGACAGGAAAGGTGTGAATCAAACGAATAGACGGACAAGGCGAACAGACGAACAGGCTGCGCTAAACAGAGGCTATTGCTTTCGTAGTGGCCACCCCCCTTTATGTACTCCGTACATACAGACCGAAAAGGAGAGAATGTAAGTGCGTGCTCCGTTTGTCGGTAAATAACTACTCCATATGTTGTTATATGGCTTCTGCAGATTCCACCCTCCGTGCGCGCTTTTTCTTTTGTATGGCAGATCTAAAGATAAAAGAAAGACGATAACGAATGTCAATATGAGGGTCCAATACCGGTCGATGCGGAGGCGAGCTTGGCATCGGACAGTGTACCATTAGGGAGAAGATAATAACCTGAAAAATGCAGAACCTGCTCGTCATCGGAACTCGATGGACTGTGCACTTGACCGTACGAGTATCATGTGCAGCCCCTACTCGATATTGACACAATAACGTGGGGGTAACAAACTGACCGAGGCTTTTTCTGTTCGTTGTCATAATCCGTCTTCCTTCTAAACTTGTCCTTTCTCATTTTGCACTGACCAAAGGGCAGTGCCGATTGCGCAACGTCCGCGTTCCCCGCCCATTACGCTGTGCAAATTTGCTCCTTTTCTTCGCTTGCCAGGGTTGAGTTTCTTTTTGTCGCTGTGTTTGAGAGATGGAAGGACTATGCTGGCATCCATGTTCTACGCACCGCATAATCAATACACTGCATGCACCACAGGATAGGAGCCGCTGACATGGGCTTGCCAACTCGGATGCCAAACCCACGTGTAGGCAGAGCGTGGTACGAAACGGCGTTTACAAAACATGCCCTGGCCCGGGCAGTTCACGCTGACGATCCTTTGGTTCTCGGACTCTGGCTTGTCATGGTCATGCAACTGCCACTCATCTTTAATTTGTTTCATGGTTTCTATTTATTTATTTATTCTTCTTCTGATTGTTGTTGGCGGAATACTGTGTAAGCTATGGGCAGTAGTTGAGTGTTGGGGACTTATGCGAGTACCCGTACAAACTTCATCGGTTGTTGGTCGGCGTGTAAGTCAATGAGTGGTCCCTATTCGGCCTTATTGGCCATCGTACCTTGCTAAGTTCCGGCCTTTGGTCTTCGTCCACCCATCTTCTACTTATCCTTCTCCTTCTCATCTCCGGACTCGTCGTCCTCGCCCTCTACTGTGATACGCCGTCCTTGCACATTCTCCACCACCTCGGCCACCAGACTCTCCAGCAACGCCGCATCTTTACCTACCAGCGTCACCGTGTTGCGCTTGCGTTCCCAGCGCGGGTAGCTGCCCACTTTCACACCCTGCGGCTCGACCTTGGCGGCCAGCTCCGTCAGGTACGGCGCCACTACACTTTCGGGCAGCGGCGTTGAAATGAGCACGCGCGCAATCTGGCGGCCCTCAAGCCGCGGCAGGAGCAGTGGTGTCAAGTTATCAAGCAGCATCTCAAACAGCCGGGGCACACCCGGCAAGATGTGCACATTGCCGTTGACGACACAGACAGGCACCCACAGGTCCTCGCGAGGGAAGACAAACTGTTTTTCGGGAGCAATAGCCGGGTCGGTGGGCAACTCGACCATGCGCAGACGGGCACGCAGAGCAGGCGAGTCGACGTCCCAGTCAACGACGGGCTGGTTGGGCCGCGGGCGGGCAATGGAGATCTCCTTCATGCGGCGGTAAGCCTCGTCGTAAAGCTTGACCTCGAGCCCAAAAGCCTTAGCGATGGACGGGTACGTAATATCGTCGTGTGTTGGGCCGATGCCACCACTAGGTGCACGTGTCAGCAGACTTACCCCCGTGTAAGGTAAGTGATGTCTGGATGTGCTTCATCTCTCGCTCACCTCGTCACGACAAAGTCGTAGTTTTCGCTCATGCGCCGGACGGCCTCGATAATCTGGCTCTCATCGTCCTCAATCACTTCGACGCGCTTCAGTGACTGGAGAGAGTAAGTCAATGTAAGCAGTCCTTATAGGCTTATAAATTAAAGCCTAAAAGTGATGTCACCGCAAGTAACTTACAATTCCTAACGAGAAACACCACTTTGCTACATAGGTGGAGTTGGTCTAAACAAAGCCGTCAGTCATGGTCGATGGCACTGTCTCCCAGAAGACACACTCACATCTTTTGTCTATGAATATATTCGTTAGTAATGGGCACATGATTTTCTTATATTGGCTGGCTGTTGCTCACCTTGCCGCCCAGGACCTCGTCGCCGATGATGAGACAGGCTGCCGTGTGGATGGGCTTGGCATTGTTGCGGGCCGCTGTGGAGAGCTCGGCCATGGCGGACAGTGTGGGCCGGGCCGCCGTAAAGGAGGCGGAAGCGGCAGAAAAGCCGGAACGGGCAGATAGAGAAGACGCAGAGACCGAGGACGAGGCGCGTAGAAACGGCGATGTCGGCGCAGACACGTGACACAGGATGTGGGTGAGGCGCTGCGACATGGATATGAGAGGAGTGTAGGATGGGAGAGTAGGGGGAAGAAGGAAGAAGGGAGAACGGTAAAAAAAGATCAAACTGATATGTCGTGAGAAAGGGTGGACAGACAATCGGTTACATACTATGTGTGAACGGTAGTCGAATCAAGCACGTAACTCGGAACCGCTCAGGCTTTTCCGCCCTTTCGCTTCGCTCTTTCCATTCCAGGAACAAGGCCATGGCAGGCGGAGAACCGGAATGGCGGGGACTGGAAAAAGGGCAGGAGCGGGACACAGCGGATAGCACCTCGAGTTAGTGCGTTGCTTTTCGCTGAAAGAGAGCTTGTCAGTGGTCTGTCCGCAGGTGGATAGCCGTCATTGTGGACTCGGTAGGCGCCTCGTCTTGCTCGTCAGCGCCAACGGGCTCGGAGACGTATGCCCCGCGCGCATGCGACGTAATAACTGGGTAGGCTGTTGGGGGCGCTCTTACCCCACGCCATTGATTCCTGGAATGTGTCGACTGCCTTCCGTGACCGCCTCCTGTGACTGCCTTTCCCTTTCTGCTATCGCATTGTACACCGCAAGCTGCGAAACCTCGACCCGCGACTTTCTCTCCTCTCCTATCCGAACTCCATTCTCCGACCCCTGTCCCTTCCCGTCGTCTCGTTTCCGACCTCCGTTCTCCGTTCTCCGTTTTTCCCCGCAGTCGCTCGTAAACCACACGGCCGTCAAGATGGTGAGTCCCATCACGTCATAGCTGCGTCGCTCTTCGGCTCTCTTCAAGATACCTCATAACTAACTTTTCTCACCTCCTCTCTCCCCTCCTCTCTCCTAGAGCTCAGAAGCAAGACTGTATACCTTCTCTCAGGAGACAAAGGACCAGCTCCGCAAGTTCCGCCTCGGCACCTCGCGCGCCCGCGACCCCCAGGCAGTCATCTATCTCATTGACCGCGCCACCAAGGAGATCCGCCAGGACGAAGAAAAGACCGTCTACAAGAGTCTCGACGAGATCGCCGATGACCTGCCCGAGAACTCGCCGCGTTTTGTCCTGCTTAGCTACCCCATGAACCTGCCGTCCGGCCGTCTGTCGTGCCCGTACGTGCTTCTGTACTACTTGCCCATCACCTGCAATAGTGAGCTGCGCATGCTCTACGCTGGTGCGAAGGAGCTGATGCGCAACACGAGCGAGGTGGGCAAGGTGCTTGACGTGGAATCGACCGACGATTTCGAGGAGCTGCCGGAACGTCTGGGCTCAGCATAGATAACGAGACGGCCACAATGTGGGCATTAAGGGACAGAGAAGAAAGAGGTGGTGTGCGATGAACGAACAAACAGACGGAAGCGAGCGAAGGAAACGTACACGACCGAGGATGCACAGCTGCAAGCTTTTATAATGACTTTTTGCGTTAATACTGGACATGTTTTTTTTTGGACAAACGGGAAAGGCGCTCGTGATCGAATTCATACTGTTTTATTTTATTTCTTGGCGTATAACGCACATGCGATACGTTCGCTATCCTGTAGTGTATTATAGATATCTCTGATATCCTGTGCCGTTACGTCGTAAAAGGCAAACGCTGTGTAGATGCAATCGTTGTATGTACAGATCCTCCACCCGGGACAACCCAACCCTAAGCCTTGCCAGCCTTTTCCTCCTCATCCTCGGGCAGCACTTGAGAGCCGTCCAGCCCTAGCTCGCCCGCCAACGTCCGCACCACTGTCTTCAGTGCTGCGCATGCAGGGCTATCTGGGTAGCTGTCAAAGAAGCTCTCGCCGTAATCGCATGCCATGCCGATTCGCGGGTCGAGAGGCACTGCTCCCAAGAACGGCAGCCCCAGCTCTTCCGCCAGGCCACGGCCGCCACCCGTTGTTGCACGGAAGATCTGGCTCTCGTGCCGGCACTTAGGGCACACGAATCCACTCATGTTCTCAACAATACCCAGCACCTTAATTCCTGCCTTACGACAAAAGTCAATCTCCTTGCGCACGTCCAGCAGCGCCACCTCCTGGGGTGTCGTCACCACGACTGCGCCGTCGATGCCGCTCTCACCCAGAAATGCGTTGACACTCAAATGCTCGTCGCTCGTACCGGGTGGCGTATCTACCAGCAAAAAGTCCAGGTCACCCCAGTCCACGTCCTTCAAAAACTGCTTGATGAGGCCGCTCTTCTTGGCGCCGCGCCAGATGATCGCGTCGTCACGGTTCGGCAACATGAACTGGATGCTCATCACGCCCAGGTTGTCCGTCACCCACACAGGCGACCAGCCCGCGCTGCTGACGTGGATCGTTTCCTCCTCGACACCCATCATCTTGGGGATGCTCGGCCCGCAAATGTCCGTGTCCATGATGCCGACATTACTGTCGGGGTTTGCTGAGAAGGCATGCGCCAGCAGGGTAGTGAACGTGCTCTTGCCCACGCCACCCTTGCCGCTGAGCACCAGGATCTTGTGTTTGACATTTTCAAGTCGCGCCGTAATCACAGGGATGTCTGGGTCCGGACCCTTGGGCGCCGATGCGCAGATTTCTTGGTTGGGGCAGCCGGCGCACGAGTCTGCCTGGCCTGCCTGCTCGGATTCGGGGCCGGGACAGTGCTCGGGTTCGGGTGCGACCAGCTTGGGCTTGGACTTGAGCGGGTTGGAGAGGACGTCCTCGACCGGCTCGGGCAGCTCCAGTGCCGGCGCCATAACGGCGGTTGTATGTGAGCGAGAGGTGAGAGTGTGTGATGTAATAGCGGGGTGATGCGATGTGCCCTCGCTTTGGTGGTGTTTTTTTGTTGTTGATCTGGCTGTGTTAACCGCCGTGTCGTCTTTCTTGTCGTCGATATATGAACAAATAAGTTGCTCGTGGGAGTGTTGTATGTTGTTGCGACGTCGGAGACTCGACTCAAGAAAATTAATACGCTGTGATTGGTAAGTGGCGAAAAAGAAGACTTGCGCTTGTTTCGCTGGATTGGAAATCACCTCGCTGTTGTGATTGGAGGGGTTTAGTGCCGTTCTTTCAACAGTGACAGCGCTCTATGGCACTTGCCAATTGCTGGAAGTGCATCATCCTTTTTTCTTTCTTTTTCTTTTCAAGAATATGACCAAAAAAAAAACTGGTTCGCGACGACCTCTCTCTACACATCTACCGCTCTGGAAGCCTGTTTTCACGAGGGGAAAAAAGGCACACAAAGGTAAGAAAAAAAAAACAATCCGACAAAGGCAGGATTTGAACCTACGCGGCCGAAGCCATATGATTTCGAGTCATACCCATTAACCACTCTGGCACTTTGCCTTTTGCATTGTTGTAGTTAAAAGCCGAAGAACACTAGCTTATATACCCCAGCCCAGGCTTTAGCCCCAAATCAAAGACTTGACATCTCGCAACCAGGTGATGATGCGACTATACGTTTGTATTATTGTCTCACAGACTCAGTTTTGTTTAAGGGGAGGAAAGAAGAAAACAAAACAAAACAAAACAAAACAAAACAGAAACAGGTAAGTTCTCATCAAAGAGGCCGTTTCATTCAAGCTAGATTGTGTGAGAAGAGTGGCCGACTCCACTCATATTGATGGATGAAATCAGAATGTAATAGTTGCTCGTTCACGCAGCGTAAATAAACTTCAGTCAATCATCAGGACTGAATCTGAACAGTCTGTGCGTAACCCAACCGTCGATAGGATGGTGAAGTTCAACAGTCGCCCGTTGTCCTGTATGGCGGCCCAATGACCAGCTGTACATCACGGCTGGTTCAATCTAGTTCCATTCCTCAATTCTGTACATTGAAGAACCCTCTGCTTCTTTTCGGCAGATCTTGAAGCTAGGGACCCTTATTTATCGTCAGGTTTCCGTGTGTGGTAAAATGGCAAAGGGATTGGGCTGCAGGTTGCATTCGATGTCAAGGACGTTGGGGGTGCGGCGAGATGTATGGGACGAACGACGCGGGGCAAAGTAAACAATGGCTGGAGCGTCGTAGGATTAAAGCAAAATAAAGAGTGTAAAACACGTAAAAGCTGAGATTAAATTAGAGAAGAAAAATGGTCCATGAGATGAATAACAAGATGGAGTACAAGATATGTTTTAAAAACAAAAAGAAGGGATGGTGCACGGTGCACGAAGCACATGAGGTACAAAGAATGGCGCATAGCGGCGCATAACGGCGCACAGCCCGACACCCATTTGCCAATTGCGCAGCATGCCAGCTCAGCGCATCGCAAGCCAGGAAGAAAATATATGCAATTGTCGTTGCATTTCGACTGGCGATGCAGGCGGCATGCGGGAACAGAGTTACAGGGTGGTATCTTCAAACTGTTGATGCAGCTCGTGATATGTGAGGCGGCCAGTAGGAGGATCGTTTTGGCTGGCAATTGGCAGGCGTGTGTGGGCCTCTGTCCAGGAGTTACACGCTAGCTTCACACGCGCCAGCGAAAACCAGAGAAAGAGCAAACCCCCAAAGTTCTCAAAACGTGCCCCAGAAATTCAATTAAATGCAGCCATTTAGGGAAGCAGAGACCCTGCAGTTCACCTGGCTTCGTGTGCCTTCCTGTCGACGCTATTGGAACCACGACCGTTGAGAAAGAACGACACAACCTCCTTCCCTCCCCTCATCTGCTTCTCCATATCCTACGAATGCGCACTTTTGGCTCTCTCCTCTTCTCTCCGAATTCTCTTCCCGTTTCTCCTCATTCGCCTCACAAAGCAACCCAACTCCTTTCCTCGAACCCGTCCGCGGCCCAACGTGAATTTCGACCAACGCATCGTTCCCACGCATCCAACAGCGCGCGCATCGAACCATTATAACTCCCTCCGATTGCACCGACCCCCCGATATTTCGTCGGCCTTCTTCCTAAAACGAACAAGGCAGCAGGCGTGTTTCTGTTTTGCTGGCCACACAGACTCGAAGGCGACGCGCCCCTAATAGCACGAGAAGCAAAGAAAGAGCAATTAGACGCGAGAACCGTTAGACGCGCGCAGTTCACGCCCAAGCAAGCCCTGTGTGGCTTCCAATACGCTGCCAGCCTTGCACCATTGTCACACTTTTTGACAAATCGAATTTACGATCCCAAAAACCGATAGCAGCACGCTGCACAAGCCTCCTGCCGCACCGCAGTCCAGCGGTGGCCCTCACCCTACACAGCTGGCCGCCTCCTCACCCGCAGCTGTTGCCGCCGCGACTGCCCATAGTTGCCTGTCCTGCTTACGCAGGGCGATGATGCCAGCAACGCAACTCAAGATGCTGCGATACATGCGAAGCTCCGAGCCCAAGGCCAACGGCAATGGCAACGGCAACGGCGTCAACGGCAGCAACGCCGCCGGCACCAGCAACAACGCCGCAGGTATCAATGCCAATGGGGTTCCCGGCGGCAGTCCTAAGCTGCCCTCCTCTCAGTCCGGTACACAATACCCTCCCCAAACAATCCACGCACCGCTTCCGCTCTCCGCACGGCAGCAGCTCGCCGAGGCTGCAAAGATCCCTGTCCCTACACCCCTTCGCGGCGCGACCCCGAATCACCAGACTAACGGCGGCCTTGCATCAGCCTCACCGTCTCCAAAACAATCACAGCAGCAACAGCAGCAGCCGAGTACACAGGACCAGCCTCAGAGACAACCCTCGTTTCAGCGGACAAGATCAAACTCGGACCAGAACCGACCGCCACCTGTTTCCTCGGAGTTATCTCACCAACAACAACAGCAACAGATTTGGGAAGAGTCCAGTATCAACTCTATGTTTGCAGAAAGCGTGACCACAACGACGCGGCCACCACCTCGCTCAGCCAACCTGGGCCGCTACGACAGTCCTTTCCCACAGCAACGTGCACAACACCACTATGAACGGACAACAGCCGGTGACAGAGGCACAGAAGAACAAACAGCCCCTCTTTTGGTGGGCGACCGGGGCGTACTTCGTATCCTTCCAACAAATGCCAACGGCGATACTGTTGCTCACGCAGATGACCCTTATGTGGACCGGTCTCCCTACGGCTCTCCTTCTAGACACATGCCTGTCCTGAAACACTCCAAGTACGCCTTGCGAGATGCTCGGGGTGCCACGAGGCGGTCATCGTTTTCTGAGAGACAGCCACACGGCAACCTAGATGAAACCAACGGAGGCTCCCCAGAACGTCGCATACACCAACGAAGCGAGAGCATTCCCAAGCTGAACGGAGCAGCCATGGCTGGAGGTGGCGTGGGCCTGGACCGTGATTTGGGCACCCAACGCTCTACCTTTTCCCGTGACGTTGATGCACCCTTGGGGCGGACACCGGCACGTCCTGAGACGGATGATGGCAGTGACTTACCATCCCAGGGCGACGAAGCGACGAACCAACGCACTCCGCGTCAGAATCGGTCATCGCCGCCGGGGCCTCCTCCACAACAGCCACCGCCTGCTGTTCCGCAGCTGCTGCAACAAAAGCGGGTTCTGCAGGAGAGTTCGTTGCCTCGCGTGGGTGGTGGCGGTGGCAGCCGGCGGGAGAAGAAGTCAAGCAGCCGGAAGCGCCGTCACAGCCCGGACTACGATGACAGCATGCTGCACGCCATGAGTTATTCAGAGCTCCGTGACGAGCCCTTTGACCATGACCCCGCCCGCATGGCCATCCACCAGCCACCGACAGCCCCGGCCAAGCTGGCCACCATTGAAGACCGGTTGGTGCACTTTAAGGGCAAGGACGCCAACAGCCAGCACCATTTCTTCACAGAGATGTCGGTCACAGAGTGGGACGAGTGCGGCGACTGGTTCCTAACACAATTTGCCGAGCTGTCGAACAAGATTCGCGAGAAGCGACAGGCCAAGCGTCGGCGCATGGCTGATTTTGAGGACGAAATTACCGAGCGTGAAAAGACTGTGCGCCATAAAGCGGAGAGCATAGAGCGCACGCTGGGCGACCTCCGACACGAAGGCGAAGGGATGATGCGCGGCAAGGTTGTGGACCTTTGAGCTTTGAGGGGCCGGTAGTGGAGATGCGGAGAATAAGATGTGGGCAGAAGAAGAGGAGAGGGAGAAGGCAGTTGAAGGTCGTATTTTACAAATACACGATACCAAGATGAGCTCCATCGACTTGTGGAGCTTTAAAACTTGAAGCTGTTAAAGCTGTCAATACTGTCATTACTTTGCGCTTACCGGGGGTTAGCTTGCCCAAAAATTGTTTCCCACACTCGGAATGATCCGGCCGACAACACAGGGAGAAGTCCTCAGCATGGCTCACACGCCGTTTTACAGCAAGAAAGACAAAATCAAAGTTACCGATCGCGGACCTGAAAAACAGACACTACGACAAGGGGTTTATCTTTTCTTTCTTTTTCTCTCAGCGATGGCATGGATGGTGGTAGACATTACGGAAGACACAGGGTGGTTAGAGCGGCAGTGTTTTTTTTTCTGCGTTACGTCTCATTACTCCAATTTTTTTTCTGCCTTCATGTTCGACATTGTTATGTTTTCTGTGTTATATGTCCGTCTCGGTATTTTTTTTTTGAGTGTGTGTATCATTGCGTTTTTCATTTCTTTGCCTTGACTTTGTTGATTTGTTGCGATCCACGCGTTTATGACCGTTATGAATTTTGTTTACGACAGCATGTATGTTTGACGTCATGAAACTCAGCCTCTCGTTTAGACAAGATTCATTCGCTCAATATGACACTCTCTGCTCCTAATTTTCGTTCATTCTTTCACCTTTCACGTCTCTCCTTCTGCCGGCTACCTCAAAGCTCAATGGTCTCCTTGACTCGCCGGTCCTTGCCGACAATAAGCCGCAACTGCCGGCGGAGCTTGCTCTCCTCCTTAGGGAAGATACCCTTCCGCACACCGTCCGCAAACAGCTCGTACGCTGGGTAATATGCGTCCACAAACTGCTCGACCTGCTCGTCCGTCATGCCTGTGCCCCGCGCTTGGCGCAGCGCTGCCTCCTGCTCGCGCCGCCAGTCATAGACATACGGCGTGTGCTCAGCGTCAAGGTGAATCAGCGCATCGATGTGGTTGGTCAGAGCAGCATCGTAGGCTTCGAGTCGCTCGTTGACAAGCAGCAGGTGCTCAAGCTTGTGCGTGTGCAGCTTCGAAGACAGCTTGCTGTCAGGGGAGGCACCCGACTGCTGCCACTTGGCCTCGACCTCGGCCGGTGTTATCGAACGGAAGGCAACGCACCAGCCCTCAACCACAACCACCTGCAGCGGCGGCTGTCCAGGCCCGTTGACGAGCCGGCCAGGGTTCTCGGGTCTCGGTGCAGATCGGTCGCCCTTCCCTGCAAACGCAGCCTTGTCATACTCGGGCACATGGGCCGGCTTTCCTGCCAAGACAGCGTCAAAGAAGGACGCCAGCAGTGGCGTGTCGTGTGTACCGGGCTCGCCACGGACCTGCACGAGCGCATTGTCTGGGTGGGCTTTGGCGAGACCGTTCTGGTCGGCGTGGGTGAGGTAGAAGTCGTCGATGCTGAGGACGAGGGTCTCGAGGCCCTCGCGATCCTGCAGCGTCTCGTAGAGCGTCTGGACGAGCGTGGTCTTGCCAACGCCCTGCACGCCGTTGATGCCGACGACAAACGGCCGCTGGGTGACGGGGTTCTGTTTCCGGTACTGTGCCAGTCGCTCGAGGATGAAAGGGACGCAGATGGGCGACTTGTCGTCGATGATGCGCGACCCCAGCGGGGCGTCTGGTGTGGAAGTCATTGCTGTCTTTTTGTCCTTTCTGCCTTCTCAATGAAGTATCTCTGGCTTGATTTGTCTTGTTCACGTTTGATTCATCCTCAAATTGCCTCATAAACGGAATCGGAAATGTTGCTGGCGATGGCGTTTGGCTTTGCGGGGGATAGCGCGGCCATTGCCTCCGTATCGGAGCGCATCTCACTGGAGGTTTGCTTCCTTCTGGGGCTTAAGCCTGTTTGGTGTACCCCGGCTTTGGGGAAATGGTGACGTTTTTGACGGTTGGCGCAAAGACGTTGCAATTGGCTGCCACCAGCCAACGGCAAAATTCAACGATGAACCTGATGATCGACAAATGCACGCCACCCACACTTTAAAAGACACGCATCGCTCTTTCCTGAAATAAAGTCGCGCCCTGCCTCTTTCACTTGTGTTTTTGCCTTCCGCGTTCCTTCCTCGTGACTTTAAGTGGCCTCTGACCTCATGCCGAGAAGGAGCGAGCGCACGACTGGCCGAAACAGGAAAGGCATCCACCACCCACACCAATTGATTAGAAAGCCTTGAAAATACTGTGCTGAGCACTGTCCGCTTTTGACATGTGAAGATCAAACCTGCCATCTCGTCAGCACTCTCCAATGCCTACCATTTGCCAAGTCGCCCCCGGACGACACTTCTGCATCCAGTAAATGATTGAAATCACTTTGGGCGTGGGACCCCACTGGCTTTCGATGCTGCATTCTCCATACTTTGCGAAAAAGAGGAGATGAGGCACGACTGAACATTGTAGGGAGAAGAGTGTTCTGAACGAAGGTCGTTAGTCGATACTGTGGGGAATGCCCCTTCTCCCTTCTCTCTGAGCAGCACTTCTCTTTGGACACAACTGAATCGAGTGTGCGATCGTGCCTTCCGGGTGCTTGACTTCAAGAATCAGTTGGTTGCTCTTGCCGTCGGTGTGCTCTGGTGTCGTTTTGTAGGGAAGGCACAAGCGACTTCAAACGGTTCCAGGGCAGCAGGGACCGCTGCAGTTTCCCCAACTCGGCCCCTAAAAGGCCCTTAACTTCCCCTCACAGTGGGTCTCGCAGGTATCGTTCCTTGCACATGTGGTAGGCGCTCGGGCGACTGTCTGAATCAGAAATACAGACAGTGTTTTCCGTGGACAGAGCGCAACTCGCAACAGCGCCCCGCTCGGCATTCACGAGTCAGGCCCTCTGGGTGCGTTGCTGGGGAAGGTACCCACATTTCGAGCCTGCCCATCCGGGGTATCCGCCAATACCAGGCCAGCATTTCGCTGAGCGCAAGCAGCTGGCAGTGCCTCGGCTTGAGACATGCGAGGAATTTTGGAGTTGCCGAGAGCGTCTCTCGTCAGTGTTCTCCAAAAATGGCTGACCCAAAGAGGGAGCTGCGAACAATCACCGCCACCGCGCCTTCCCTCCCCTCCATGATCCCCATCGCCGGAGTAATCCAAGGGGCATAAGCTTGTGAGCTCACAACGAAACTGCTTCCTTTCTTCCTTTCCCCTTCTTCTCCCCCATATTCTCCCCATTCCACTTTTCTACCACCTGTGCACCTTTATAAACTCGCATTCCACCCTGAACGCGACCGGCTAAAACTTACTGGTACTTTTCATTGTTCTGTTCTCTTTTTTTGCATGTGGAGGTGAATCTGGCAATTTATCTAGATCTCCTCTTGTAAATCCATCTCTGCTTCTCTTCTTCTTTTTCACTTCTTCCTCTTTCTTGCATTCCTCTCTCCTCACGTCTCCTCATTATCCTCATTTTCTCTCCCCCTCACACACACACATTCACAATGGCTGAGCAGCTGCGCTTCGACGACCAGGTCGTCGTCGTCACCGGTGCTGGTGGCGGCCTCGGCAAGGACTATGCTCTCTTCTTTGCCTCACGCGGTGCCAAGGTTGTTGTCAACGACATTGGCGTTCTGGTGTCGGGCAGCGGCAGTGCTTCATCACGGGTAAGTAATTGTGCTTTTTTGGCTGGAAGCAGGAGACGTCGCTTCAATTGGCATCACACATACTGGTTGCTTCCACTGACACCATCTCCAGCCTGCCGACGATGTCGTCAACCAGATCAAGAAGGCCGGCGGCGAGGCCGTCGCCAACTACGACTCCGTTGAGGTCGGCGAGAAGATCATCGAGACTGCCATCAGCAAGTACGGTCGCATCGACGTGCTGGTCAACAACGCCGGTATTCTGCGCGAGCTCCCCTTCTCCAAGACCACCGACAAGGACTGGGACGACCACATTCGCGTCCATGTCAGCGGCAGCTTCAAGTGCGCTCGCGCCGCCTGGCCCCACTTCCGCAAGCAGAAGTACGGCCGTGTCATCAACACTTCGTCCGCTGCCGGCATCTACGGCGCTGGCAACCTGGCTGCCTACTCGGCCGCCAAGACCGCCATCGTTGGCTTCACGGAGACCCTTGCCAAGGAGGGTATCAAGTACAACATCCTGAGCAACGCCGTCTCTCCCGCCGCTGCTAGCCGCATGAACGAGACTCTGGGCCTCGACAAGGAGATCATGTCTCTGCTGTCGCCTGCCTGGGTCACACCCCTGGTCGCTTTCCTGGCCCACAAGTCCAACGAGACCGAGACCGGCTACGTCTACGAGGTTGGCGGTGCTCACATCTCCAAGATGCGCTGGCAGCGCGCCGACGGTCTGCTGCTCAAGTGCGACGAGACCTACACTCCCGGTGCCCTGCTGAAGAACTGGAAGAAGATTGGCGACTTCTCCAAGGACGCCCAGTACCCCAACGGCCCCAACGACTTCATGACCCTGCTTGAGGACTCTATCCAGATGGGCCCCAGCGAGCGCGGCGAGGAGGTCAGCTTCAAGGGTCGCGTCGCCCTGATTACCGGTGGCGGTGCCGGCATTGGCCGTGCCTACTGCCTGGCTTTTGCCAAGTACGGCGCTGCCATTGTTGTCAACGATCTAGCTAACCCCGACGACGTTGTCAATGAGATCAAGGCCATGGGCGGCAAGGCCGTCGGTGTCAAGGCCTCGGCCGAGGACGGCGACACTGTCGTCAAAGCTGCCATTGACGCCTTTGGCCGCATTGACATTGTCATCAACAACGCCGGTATCCTGCGTGACAAGGCCTTTGCCAACATGGACGACAAGATGTGGGATGCCGTCATGAACGTCCACGCCCGCGGTACCTTCAAGGTTACCAAGGCTGCCTGGCCCTACTTTGTCAAGCAGAACTACGGTCGTGTTGTCAACACCACGTCGACCTCCGGCATCTACGGCAACTTTGGCCAGGCCAACTACTCTGCAGCGGTATGTCCCCTTTACGCTCGCTGTATTTTTACCCCTTCATTCGCAACTCATTGATACTAACTGTTTAGAAATGCGCCATCCTTGGTCTGTCAATGGCCGCCGCTGTCGAGGGCCAGAAGCACAACATCTACATCAACACCATTGCCCCCAACGCCGGTACCGCCATGACCCGCACGATTCTCCCCGAGGAGATGGTCCAGGCCTTCAAGCCTGACTACATTGCGCCCCTCGTCCTCGCCCTGTGCAGCGACAAGGTGCCCGAGAACCCGACCGGTCTCCTGTACGAGGTCGGCAGCGGCTGGGCTGGCCGCACCCGCTTCGAGCGCTCGTTCGGTGTCGCCTACCCCCGCGACAAGGCCCTTACGCCCGAGGACGTCGCCAAGACCTGGGACCAGATTGTTGACTTCGACAACGGCAAGGCCGACCACCCGACCAAGGCGGAGGCCAGCCTGTCATGGCTCAAGGCTGAGCAGAAGATCAAGGCCAAGGTATGAACTATTTCTGCTTGCTTTTCCTATCGTCTTCATATTGTGTTTTCCTTTTTCCTCATGTACGTGTGGCTGGAAATTCTTGGGAAAGGCGCAATAATGCCTATACCTATGATATTTTCTTTTATGCTTCATTATCTTTGTATCCATAGCTAGAGAAAAATGTTACTGGATATTAAACGTTCTTCTTTCCCATCTTGCAGTCCGATGCCGCTCCTTCTGGCGAATCCAACGAGTACCTCCGCGCAATTGAGGCCGCCAAGAACGCGAAGCCCATCCCGTCCGAGTACACCTTTGCCGAGCGCGACTCGATGCTCTACAACCTGGGTGTCGGCGCCAAGCGCACTGACCTCAAATACGTCTTGTAAGCCTCCCTGCCATCTATTGAATATGTTGATAGACAACTTCTCGTCGGGATCTGCCACTAATACTCCACAGTGAGGGTGCCGATGACTTCCAGGTCCTGCCGACTTTCGGTGTGATCCCGCCTTTTGACGCCGAGATGCCGTACAGCTTCGACGACATTGTGCCCAACTTTAGCCCTATGATGCTGCTGCACGGCGAGCAGTACCTTGAGGTCCGCAAGTACCCCGTGCCCACGTCGGGTCGCCTGCTGTCATACGGCAAGCTGCTCGAGGTCGTTGACAAGGGCAAGTCGGCCATTGTCCGCAACGGTATTACCACCGTCAACGCTGAGACTGGTGAGGAGCTGTTCTACAACGAGGTCTCCGTCTTCCTGCGCGGCTGTGGCGGCTTCGGCGGCCAGTCGAAGGTCCAGGACCGCGGCGCTGCCACAGCTGCCAACAACGTGCCGACGGACCGTGCTCCTGACGCCGTTGTTGAGGAGAAGACGACCGAGGAGCAGGCTGCTCTGTACCGCCTCAGCGGTGACTATAACCCTCTGCACGTCGACCCTGCCTTTGCCAAGATGGGCGGTTTCAAGGTGCCCATCCTGCACGGCTTGTGCTTCTTCGGCTTCGCCGGCAAGGCCGTCTACGAGACGTTTGGTCCCTTCCGCAACATCAAGGTCCGCTTCGCCGGCTCGGTCCTGCCGGGCCAGACGCTCGTGACTGAGATGTGGAAGGACAAGGCCAACCCGGGCAAGATCATCTTCCAGACCAAGGTCAAGGAGACTGGCAAGCTGGCAATTGGCGGTGCTGCGGCCGAGCTGGTCTCGTCGGCGGAGAAGAGCAAGATCTAATCCAGGACCTTGCAGTCGAATGACGAAGAGAGAGCGAGCAAGTAGATGAAAAAGAATGTACTATAGCTATTTCCCCGTGTTTCTTATGTTCGCGTTTTTGTATGATTTACATGGTTTACGTTTCAAGAGACCGCTTGTGTTTGTTTTGAAACAACCTTTGGATATCATTTGAATTTAAAATACAAAAGAGTATATAGGATCTTGTCTTCCAGTTTCCAATAGTGAGCAAGAGGTGTGAAAGGAGTAAAGGAGTATCATTAAAGAGTGTGTGTATGCAGAGGCGGTAGCTGCCTAGTAATGAGTTCGTAAAAGAAGAATAAAGAAAAAAAGGTGTAAAACATAAACGCCCCACATACATGATTAAGGAAAAGAGAGGTATGGAGTCATGAAAAAGGGAGGGAATGCAGAGACCCTCCAAAGAGATATTAAAACAGGGAGTATACCCAAACGTATTGTTCTTCTGTAATGGGAACAAAAAGGGAGCGAAAGGAGAAGAAGAAGGGAAATAAAAGATAATGTGAACCAATCAAGAGTCGTATCCAACAAAGACCGCCATCACGCAAGACAAAATGAGAGGGGAAAAAACCAATGGGCTGAGCATCATTCATTCTTGCTCATATCAAGACACTCTCCAGCAACCAGTCGAGTGTTTCCGCCAAGGTCGGGAAACGGGGTTGGTTTGCTGTGTCAAAGGCGTCTACTGCAGACGGCGGACCGTCGGTGTCCTTGTCGGACAAGAAAGCCCAAGAAAGCGGTGATGTCGCCCATGATACAGCGCCAGTAATCACCCGCCGTACCATGATGGCACCGGCTGGCGCTCCGCCGATTCCATGGCCATGGCCGTGGCCGCCGGCGCCGACTCGCGTGCCGAGTGCACCAGCATTGCCGCTGCTCACGACACTGCCACCGGCCGCAGTACCTCCGCCAATGGCAATGCCCGTCTCCAGGTACGCACGCTCCGAGAGGCTCAGCTCGCGCCGCTCTGTCTCGCGCCACTTGCGTTCAGCCTCTTCGCGGGCCGCCTGCAGCACGGCTTCGGTGTCCTCGGTCTCCCACAGGTTGCAGCGACGGCACTGATTACAAGGGCGGCCGTCGCCGTGGGGACGAAAATGCTCGCAAAAGTGACGGTAACCGGCGTCCGGTCCATCGTTGCCGCTAATGTCCTTGCGGCAAACGTAGCACATTTTGTAGCCACAAGGGCAGGTGAGCTTGTTGCAGCCGACGGTCTTGACAAACGAGGTGTGGCAGCGGGGGCAGACGCGCTTGATGGCCATGCTCATGGCCTGTTCGACCTGGGTGCGTAGGGCGACAAGGCTGGACTCGTGGCAGACGTGGATATCGGTCCAGGCCTTGGAGCAGCCGAGACAGGAGACGCGAGCACACGCCGGGTTCTGGCAGCGGAACTGCTGGCCACGGCGCCGGCGGCGGAAGCGCGTGACGGCCGCCGATAACTGCTCGCGGAAGTAGCTCGGTTTGCTGGGAAGTGATGTCCTTCTCCGTTGAAGCGGGCCAGTACTGTTGTCGTTGTTGTTGCCAAGGCCACCAAAGTTGAACTTCAAGGCACTCCATGCGGAAACGACCCAGGATGCCAACCCGACGGGGGCCATAAACCCGGGCAGGACGGTGACAAGAACCAACAACACAAGAAGTGGCAAGATAAGAACGTGTGTCACGCCCGATACGAGCAAGATAAAAGCGAGGCTATACAGACTGTCAACGCGGATGCGCAACGGAGCCTCGTAAAAAGGCACATAAATGTCGTCGACCTCGGCGTAGGCGCAAAAGGGACAGCGCACAAGGGGCAGGCCGCTGCCGACAAGACTGTGGTCGGCGAGGCGGCGCTCGAGGTGGTGCAAGGTGTCGGCGCCACGCTTCTCGTCGAGCAGCGCGCGGTGCATATGGTCGACGGGAATAACGCCCCCGCATTCTGTCTGTGAGACGGCTGGGCACCACAAGGTGCCGCGGCTGGTATCGATGGTACGGGCCCAGCCCTGGCCAAAGACAGCCTCGCGGACCGAGTGCTGCACGCAGCGGAAGCAGATGATGTGAGCACCCTCATCGGCATCGGCATCACCATTGCTGCAAGTAGTCACCTCCTCGAACGTGGCCGTTGTGAAACAGCACGCACACTCGTAAGTTGCACCAATGGCCTCGGCCTCAGCCGTGTTGAGAGCAGCGGCCATGGTGCGGTCAGCATCCTCCTGGGCAGCGCGTTGCTGGATGCGTAGCGGAGCAACGAGAGCAGTGTATAGCTCGCGGTCAAGCTCGGCACTGCCCGTGGCTTTGATAGTGGGAATAATAGACCCCTGACCTGAGGACTTCCAGACAATGAGGGGGTGGTTCTCGGCCTCGGTGCAGGTAACGGGTTTGCGTCGCAAAAAGAGCGAGGAGATGGTAAAGCGCCAGGACTTGGACGACATTTGGACGAGAGCACGGCGGGCTTCCAGGTAGGCGTAGTTCTGCTCGGCTAGAACGGCGTTGATAGTGGAGCGGGAGAGGCCCATAAACTCATGGCTAGCGAGCGTCTTGACGGCCTTTTTGTATTCGGGAGTGCGGAATCGGTCGGCGGTAGAGACGGGGGGGATAGTCGGAGCAGGTAGTGTGGAGGAGGAGGAAGAGGATGACGGCTCCGAAGATGAAGGCGGAGTAGAAGGGTTTGGCGGCGGCGGTGGCTTGTCCTTATCGGCGATGCGCCAACGTCCCTTGACCCAGGTGGCCCGGTTCTTGAGGAGCGCGTCCGCAACGAGGGCCAGCCGCGACTCGCCATCAAAGCTAGTCAACATCTCGCGAAACACGTCCACCTGGACATCGGGAAAGACGACTGCCAGGGCAGCCAGGCTGTTGTTGAGTTCGCGCAAGTCGGGTGCTTCAGGGAAGAGCGGCGCGAGATGTGTTTCGTCGGCAATGAAGTCCGGCGGGGGTAGGGGCGGTGGTGATGCCGAGGTGGCTGCTGTACTACGTCCACTGCGCGCGCTTCGTCCGCTGCGGGCGCTGCGGGCACTATTCGTCGTCCGGATCGATGCAGCGTCGTTTGCGTCATCTTCACCGCCGCCGTCGTCTTCGTCGTCGTCTATCGCGTCCTCGACACCCTTGCCCTTCTCCTTTTCTTTCTCGCCGTCTGTTCGTGTGCTCGAAGATGACCCTGGTCGTAGAAAGCCACTGCGGCCGCTGGCGACAGAGCTGGGCCGTCGACGCGGCTGCTTGGTGCTGCCCAGGAGGCCGGCGAAGACCATGATGGGCGTTTGTTGTTCTGTGTCACTGTGGTATTGTCGATATTATGTCGATGGCCGTTGAACGGCGACTTTTTGTGTCATTGCTCAAGCGAGGCAATGATAGTGATCATACCGTGATCAAACTGTAATGTATTGTGGTCGATATTGTCGGTTCTGGCGATGTTCGAGATGTGTCGGTATCTCAATAACTCAATGCTGTCAGTGTCGATGTCGCTGTAGATGTTATCGATGTCGTTAGGCTATGCTTCGTCCACCGTTGTTCTGTCGATATCGAATACCGAGTATCAGATGCTGAATCGCGTGTTTGTCTCACGTCGACGGCGAGGGTTGCAGCGAACAGGAGGGCGGCCGCTAATAGTCTTGCGTTCGTCGCGACGGTGGTAGTTAATGGTCAATGTTGTTAAACGGGATAATGCGCTGCCCTATTTGTGGCGAGGAGATTGGGACTCAAATTGGGGGTTTAATGAGGCGGGCGAGTTGCGCGGCGTGTTTTGGCGTTTTCGTGTCTGTGGCGTCGCCGCGTTTTGGCAGTAATAGTGTATATAGGGCTAGATAGTGCTCAGGGTTGCTGTGGCAGGTGCTAACGTGCCTGGAACGTGCCTGGAACGTGCCTGGAATGAGCCAGGATATGTGCTAGGTTGGACCCTACCCAGGGACTCCAGCGAGTCTAGGCACCGTTTGTCCATTTGCCCCTCCCCAACCGTTGGAGCCTAGTTGGGAGATTCGGGTTTCTTCAGTGGCTCCTGGGGCCGGACTTTAGTCTTGTGTTCTCCGCCGCCACTGGTGATTTGCCTTTCTTACCAGACTTTCTCTGAGATTTCTGGCTCGACTTTGCACTTGTTTTCTCTTTGCTCTGAGAGTCCGACACCTGATTTGTGGCGAGACGTGAGCACGGAAGGCCGAATACGTGGACCTGTGACGAGACAGAACACAGGTCAAAGAAGCGGTTTGACCGGGTCAGGGTCCTCCTCTGTTCGGTCGTCGTGGCATGCACAAAGGCAGCACTGTGAGAAATAGAGAGATGGCGGCGAAAAAGAGTAGGTGTACGACGTATAAAAAGGTGGGTGTACATTGAAGTATTGAAATTCCGCTGCATCGAGACATGGACGGCCGCAGATGAAAATAGAGCAACAACCAGGCAAGACAGGTGAGGTCAGAGCGAGAAGGAAAAAAGGAGGAGAGTGTATCGTCGTGGTGAACGATACTCTATCATCGCCCAGCTTTCTCTCCGATCTGTCCTTGAGGCCCCTCTTCACTAATCGACAACGGCGTACCGTTCCTGGCGACCTGCACGAGTTGGTGTTGCATCAGACCCCAGGGCATCCACGGTCGCCAAGCCGGTGTGGTCCACACCTGTCGAGCCCCATGCTTTGGCGGTGAAGCAAAAAGAGGCAACTTGCCAGCAAACAGTGCCCAACGACGACCTCGCCAATGTACGTACTCCGAACAGTAGGTGCTGCTTGTTCGGGGCGATCTTGCTTGTTCCCGTGTGTCTTCTTGTCTGCGTCGTAACACTTTTTATGCTCGCCGCTGGAGTGCTTTGCGTGTGGGTTCTCAGTAGTCTTGTGGTCGTCCATGAGGGTGGTCGAATGGTCGGCCGCCAGTCCGCCTTTTGCATCCCCTGGCCGTGCAGCTGCACCGTCTCTGCAGATTGGAGACTGCAAAAAGAAAGTCTGGCTGCAGCTGTGGAGATCAGAAACCGCCAGCAAACTCAGCGGGCCCTCGGTGTGTAGACCAACCAGGAGCCGTTCCGCCTCTTTGCCTCTCTTGTTCACTCACATCCTGTTGCTGTTCTGGTAGCTGCTGGCCTCTTGTTGAATTTGCTGTCCTTGTAGTTCCTGCTGTTCTGTCGCTCTTGTCGATGCAGGGCAACCCAGGCGGCCCACTTCTGGTCTTGTCTCGCCTTTCGTCTTGCCCATCTGGAACACGCTGTGCCCAACCGATGGGGCAAAGGCAGGCAGCCTGCATTGTGAGTGGCGGATGGAAAGCACCACCGGTCTTCTTTGGTTCCTTTTGGCTCTCGTGGCTCTTGTGGCCCTTGTCGTTTCTCTTTTTTCTTTTCCTTCTGGTCTTCTCAGTTTCGTTCTGGCGTTCTTCTTCAGGCCAATGGACAGGGGTTGCCACACCATCACCGCTTGTTGGGATGTGAGAAGACGGGGCGACCTGCAGATTGCATGGGAGTGTTTGTGTCGAGATACGGAGGTCATAAAATGGTGAAAAGAGTGAGAAAATGGACAGAAAATGCAAACTAAGAGAGCAAGTACAGAGAAATGAAAAAAGGGCTAGTGAAATGGGACGTTTCCAAGCTTCAAAAGAGCTGCAAAGGCAAGTCGCGAACGATCGTCGCCGTTTAAGTCGCCCGTTTCACACACACTAACAACCGACATCAGGAAAGAGCGGCCGGCCAAGGCGGGAAGGAAGAGGAAGAACGCACAAGGAAGGAACGACAGAAGCCGGCATTCTCAACCTCTGCACCTTCCCTGTCAATACTTTGCACCCTCATCACTCTTGCCCTCCTGCTTCCTGCCTCCTTTGCTCTTTCCTCATTCTCCGCCTTTCCTTCTCGAACCAAGCTGGGCTGCAGCGGCCCGGCAGTCACACGAGCTACAAATGGGCCAGCTTCGGGTCCTTGCTGTCTCAATGGAGTATGGAGTAATACAAGTACAGAAAAGGCGCCTAAATCGTCTCTAAATTTTGCTGCATGCTCAACAGAAGCACAATAAGACAGAAGAACACATTGAGCACCCTAGACTCGTCGTCTCTTGCCCGCTGGTCCCCGTACAGGGGTCCTTGCTGCCTTGTCTAGAGCTCACCGACTTCTCGCCTGCTGTGGGTTACATCTCCATTTTTATATCCTTTATTTTCGTATTAAATTTAATTCCCCGACTCGCCTTGCTCTTTCCTTCCCCCGTCTGTCGCATGGTGCATCGCAGTCTCCTCGCCATGACCAAGTTGACACACACCTTCCTTTAAATCTTCTTCCTCCTCTCTCCTTTTCCTTCGTTATATTTTCCTTCATAATTTTTTTTTCTGCTCTCTTCCTTGACTTCTCGTCTCCTCAACTTGGAGGCGCCAAGCCCCATGCCGCCAACTGCCATCCCCTCCCCCAGACGCCGATCAGCCTCCAGCTTTTTCAGCCATTTTCTGTGGCCCTCTAAGAGCTGTCCACCCTCGTCCTTTTTTGTCTCTCGTTCCCGAGCTACCATCTCGCCGCTCAAGTTTGCTTCTGCTGTACTTTGTGCATCAACGGAGTATACGAACGCTTCACCGAGCACCGCCCCGTCGACTTACTGCACTTGTTATACATAATTAGTGCACACCCGTCTCTCGTCTGTCTCGCACACGAGCACGCACACGCACACCCGCTGTGCCTCTCCTAGCCGTCACATCCAACGGCATACAATTGTGATCTCGTGACCAAAGCCTCATCTGGCCGAACGTCACCCTCTCCAGGCCGTTCTGGCCTCGCCCCTACCTCCTCTCTCGTCTCATCCCTCCCTTCTCACCCCCTTTCCTCCGCTTCTCCCCCTACTCTCCCGTCAGCATGGACTCCCTTCCAGTTGAACTGCTCCAGCTGATCATCGGCTACTGTGATCCGACATCCATTCGCAACCTCCGTCTTCTCACACCTACTCTGGCCGACATCGGCTACGATTACCTGCTGCCACCAGACTTCTTCGCCTTGCCATGGCGAGACGATGTTGCCCGGCTACGGGCCATTGCCGCCCATGACCGCCTCCGCTCCAGCATCAAATCCGTCACCTTCAACTTCACCGAGGTCGATATTGAGAACGCCCGCCAGGCTACATACCATCAGACTATGCACTACCGCCCAGAGCATCAGACAAATGTATTGACAAAAGCATGGCGCCAGTGTGCCGAGTTTGAGCAGCGTCGCCATGCCATCACTCCCTTACACGCCCTGGACCCGGCTGACTTGGCCGCCGTCTTTCGCCCACTCATCAACATGCGCAAACTCGCCGTAACCTTCCGCCAAACACCCTACGACATTGAAGAGCTGCGGATGGCCATGGCCGTACCTGCGAGCGCCAAAATGAACCACGGTGCCGCCATCAAGCGCCTTAATGTGCTCATGGACGCCCTGCAGCAGGCGTCGGCATGTCGGCCCACATCCGGGTCTTCCTTTGGGCACAGCACCCGCAGTAGCCACAGCTCGCGTGGCGATCTGTTCTCGTTTACATCATCATCATCTGTCTATGCTTCTGCACCCGCCTCTGTCGTGGCCTCGACCGCTGCTTCAATCGCCTCCACGCGCACATCGTCCCCAGTGTCCTCAGGCGTGTCGTCACCCGCCCCATCATCTCCAGCATCTCCATCAGCAGCAACAGACGAGCCACCGAGCCGTTGCCGTTTGAACTCCTTCTCCATCGACCGCCTGCCGTTCGAGCTGTTCCGCCAACAGGCCGACCGCCGCCTGTGGTTCCAGTGTCGCGATCTCTTTGGTGGCCTGACACGACTCGATCTGACGCTGGACACATCCAATGTCGGTTTTCCTCTGGCCAAGATCAAGGCTGTTAACGGCCTGGGCTATGTGCTGCGCATGGCGCCGCAATTGACACACTTAACTTTGGCTTTCCACAATCATTCCATTGCACGGGAGCTTTTTATGCTATCGCTGCGCGAGCTACTGGGCGAGACGGGCAGTCTGGAAGGACCGCCGCTGGTCGGTGGTGGCTATGGAACCAGTGTAAACTCTGCCGATACTGGTTTCCGCTTCCGTGCTCTGACAGATCTCAAGCTAGAGGGTGTCGTGTGCGACGAGAGTGACCTACGCGGATTTTTGTTGCGGCACGCCGCCAAGCTCGAACGTCTGCGCCTCGGTGGCCGTGGGATGGCGGGTGGCAGTTTCGACCTTCCCATGGGAGGTGTCCGGCTCAGCAACGGCACATTCTGGTCACTATTCAGTAGCCTTCGCGGTCGGCTGCCCCACCTCGAGCGGATGCACCTTGAGGGCGCCTTCTTCTGTGAAAGCGGAACGCTCATCGAGGGGCCCAGCATTGGAGACGATGTCGCCGCTGCTGCAGGCGTTGCGGTTGACAATTCTGACAACACTGAGTTCGAGATGGAGGGTGCCGCTGCCGAGACCGCCCCTCCGCCTCCGCCTCCTCCCCCACCAACACACCCAAACGTTGCTCGCACACGCTTCGAGCATTATCTTTTCCGTGCCATCACCGACGACGAGTGGGAGCCTGCTACACCGGATCGCACCGGCCCGATCACCGCACGATCTATGACCTGTGAGCCGTTTGAGGCGTATGTGCTCGGCCGACAAATTGAATATCCAGGCCGCTTCCAGAGTTGAGGTTGTAAAGCCACATGAACGAATCTGTATGATGGCGACTGAATTTTTTACGTTTATTTCACAGCCTGCTGCTCTTTCTCTTTCTTTCACATTTGACCGATTAGATTGATACCATTCGGATCGCATCCGACCTAAACGAAACGAAAACACGGACCACAAACAAACAATGAAATATACATACGACTGGGCTCGGCGGGCAAAACAGACACTGCCGAATCAGAGCACATTGACGACTTTTACTTATACGTTTTGGTTTTTTGGCGTTGATTGAGGGCTGGCGTTGATTGAGGGCTGGCGTTTTTTATTTCCTCTGCTTCTTCTTTTCATTTCATTTCATCTCTCACTCTCTTTATGTTATGATTTTTTTTTTTGCTTCCTCTTCTTCTCTATACAGCTTGCATCTTTGGGGCAACTCAAAAAAGGACTAAAAAAAGTACACTGGCGGCCGGCAGCGACTGGGATCTTTGGTGTTTCTTGGACATTTACGTGTTTTCTTTCTCTTGGATACTCTTATTATACTTGCATGGAAATTCATTGTCCTGCTTTTTACTTGCTGTTTTTTCAGCTCACAAGTAGCTTCTAGTTTACCCTGTTCATTAGAAAGGCTGTGTAAGGTCGCAGCTACAAATCAAAGTTTCCCGAATTTTGTTGTGGGTGTGGTTTTTTTGTTAGGATGCAACCTGACGTAGATTTGGACGTCATCGGTCAATCACCCCAGTCCTTTTGTATCACAGCCACAAACCACAACGACATATAAGAGAAGAAGACGCAACACATTTGAGGTTGTTCAATCAGATTATTCGTCTTCTTGTATTTAACTCACTTTACAATATAAATCAAATCAACACCACGATCATGTCTTTCTTCCTCTACTTTGTCGCTTTCCTCGTCACGGTGCTTGCCTCAGTGGTCGCCTACGAGCAGGGCTACGCCGATCCTCTGATTGACAAGTTTGGGTAAGACTCGCAGCGGTGGGAACCATTTTTTTTGCCTTGATAATCTTGCTAATATGCACAGTGTCTACCTCTTCAAGGCCAAGGCCAAGGCGGAAGAAAAGGAGCTCGAGGCTGAGGGCCTCGGTGCTGGGAAAGACTCCCTCAAGGGTAAGTATGAGTCAACGCATCTCTCCTGTACATTCATGGTGCCAGTAACTAACTAAGTGTAGACCAACTTGAGGGATCCCAGCAGGCTGAGGACGTCCAGCTTGGACTCGGCTGGGTTGGCGCACTGAAGATGAACGCTTAAATGCACGATCACACAACACAGTTTGAAGGGGTACAGAGGGGAAAAGTTTTGTTCTTCGCGAGGCAAAAAAAGGCGAGATAAGGAAAAACGAAGATAAGAGCGCAAGAGGCTGTACGATAGCAGACGAAAATTATAATATCCCATAAATTGAAATTGAACAGCGAGACATGCAATTTCGATATCCCTCTGAGTGAATGTTGACTCACAAACGAGTGACCATAATTACTGAAGCGTCCCGTATTATGTGCCTGGTGTAAATGGTGCTCTTTGTCAAACAGTCCCAGACAAGTGGAATGCAGTTGAAACTCGAATGAACGTGGCAATAAATACAAAGATAATAATAATAAGTCCCCAGTATTATTAGGGGTGTGCCCAATATTGAAGCTGCCGCCGTTTTAGGAAGGATGCGGTGTTGTTGTCTCGTCGCTCGTCCCTTCCCCCTCTCGTATCCTCTCCCCTCCCTCTGCGCAGACGCTAAAAAGATGACCGTTTGCCCCGCCTGTCTGGCCCTGACTGCCAGAAGGCTAGTCCACGCCCATTGGAAACTGCCCCGCACCAACACCAAAAAATTAAGGGCGCTGGCCGGGAGTGAGTTTTCTGTTCTTTTTGCGTGGCGACCGACTCACAGGTGGCTCCTTCTAATTTTCTGAGCCTCGCTTCTCCTCCTTTGCACCTGCCTCCCCCCTTTACACACTCCTCCAGCCACGGCCACGCCTTCCCACCATTGCTTTGTTTTGCCTGCCTTGCAGTGACTCACGAATCTCGCGATATCCCCTGTTTACTTCACGTACGATATATCCTCCGCCAGGTCCCTCGTTTGACCCCCCTCCACTCGCTCGATACAACTCGACACTCCACCCCTTCGTCATCCCCTGTCTAATACGATGCCTCCCAAGGCCCCAAAGGCCCCCAAGGCCGCCAAGGTCGTCCCCGTTGCGGCTGACGCCGGCCCGCCGCCGAACCTCGACTTCATCCCTCACCGTATTGCCGTCTACGACCGCCTCAAGGCCGCTGCCGACGCTGAACTCGCCAGCAAGCCCCGCGAGCCCATCACCGTCACGCTTCCCGACGGCCGCAAGATTGACGGCATATCCTACCAGACCACGCCTTACGACATCGCTCGTGGCATCAGCAAGTCTCTGGCCGACCGCACCGTCATCTCGCGTGTCAATGGCACCCTCTGGGATCTGATGCGCCCCTTTGAGGGCAGCGCCAATGTTGAGCTGCTCGACTTTGAAGACGAGGAGGCCAAGCGCGTCTACTGGCACTCGAGCGCCCACATCTTGGGTGAGGCTGCTGAAAAGAACTTTGGCTGCCACCTGTGCTTCGGCCCACCCACAGACGAGGGTTTCTTCTATGATTTCGGTATGCCCACCGAGGACGCTGAGGGCAAGCCCAGCACCCGCAGTGCCGTCACCGATGACGACGAGAAGCGCATTGCCGCGTCGATGGAGGTCATTGTGCGCGAGCGCCAGCCGTTTGAGCGTCTCGTCATGTCCAAGGCCGACTTGCTCGAGATGTTCAAGTTCAACAAGTACAAGCAGGTGCTTATCCAGTCCAAGATCCCCGACGGCACCTCCACCACCGTCTACCGCTGCGGTCCGCTCATCGATCTGTGCCTGGGCCCCCACGTTGTCGACACCGGCCGCATCAAGGCATTTGCCGTCCTCAAGCACAGTGCCTCGTATTTCCTGGGCGACGCCAAGAACGACTCCCTGCAGCGAGTCTACGGTATCTCATTCCCTGACAAGAAGTTGCTTTCCGACTACATGAAGTTCCTCGAGGAGGCCGCCAAGAAGGACCACCGTCGTATTGGTCAGGACCAGGAGCTCTTCTTCTTCCACAAGATGTCGCCCGGCTCGCCGTTCTTCCTGCCCCACGGCATGCGCATCTTCAACGCGCTCAAGGAGTTTATCGTCAGCGAGTACCACCAGCGCGACTACGTCGAGGTCATGTCACCCAACATGTTCAACGCCGACCTCTGGCGCACGTCCGGCCACTGGCAGCGTAGGTCTCCTGCTGTCTTATCATTTTGAAGACTTCGAAACAAGCCGGTTGAATCGGAAACTAACAAACTCGTACAGATTACCAGGAGGATATGTTCACGCTTGAGGTTGAGAAGCAGCAGTGGGGTATGTTAACAATCCGCTCCCAAACATTCATCAACCACCAAAGTCACTGCAGTCACTAACAACAGCCAGCATTAAAACCCATGAACTGCCCTGGTCACTGTCTCATCTTCGGCTCCAGAGAACGCTCGTACCGCGAACTGCCGCTTCGTATGGCTGAGTTCGGTGTCCTTCACAGAAACGAGGCGTCGGGTGCCCTCTCGGGCCTCACCCGTGTGCGCCGTTTCATCCAGGACGATTGCCACATTTTCTGTCAGGAGGACCAGATCGGCCAGGAGATCCGCGGCATGTTCGACTTCCTTCAGACCGTCTACGGCAAGCTCGGCATGAAGTTCCGTCTTAAGCTCTCCACGCGCCCCGAGGAGTACCTTGGTCACATCGACACCTGGAACCGTGCCGAGGCCACACTGCAGAGCGCCCTCGACGAGTTCTCCCAGAAGACCGGCGATGAGTGGGAGCTCAACCCCGGTGACGGTGCCTTCTACGGCCCCAAGGTCGACATCCAGATTATGGATGCCCTTCGCCGATGGCACCAGTGTGCCACCGTCCAGCTGGACTTCCAGCTGCCGCAGCAGTTCAACCTCAGCTACATGTCGGCTGCCAGCAGCAACCCTGCCGATGCCGCCAAGGCCGACGAGAAGCCAGCTGATAAGGAGGCTGAGAAGCCTACCGAGGCCCCGGCTGCTGCTCCCGCCAAGGAGGAGGCTGCTGCCGCTGCCCCCGCTGACGGTGCTGCTTCATCCGTGCCGGCCAGCGGCCCTGTTATCCAGCCCTTGGCTCCGGGCTACTCGCGCCCCGTCATGATCCACCGTGCCGTTCTGGGCAGTTTCGAGCGTTTCATCGCCACGCTGAGCGAGCACTTTGCTGGCAAGTGGCCGTTCTGGCTGAGCCCGCGGCAGATCCTGCTGGTGCCTGTCATGGCAGATGCCGAGGACTACGTGCGTGAGGTGCAGAAGGTGCTCAAGGCCAAGGGCTTCTTTGTCGACAGCGACCTGGGTGCCAACACCATGAACAAGAAGATCCGTAACGGCCAGGTGCTGCAGTACAACTACATTTTTGGTAGGTTCACTTCCTTGTCTCCATTTCGTTTCGTCTTTTTTTTTTTTATCCTGAACATCTACTAACAGTTTATAGTCCTCGGTTCCAAGGAGATGCAGGACCGCAGCGTCAGCATCCGTATCCGCGACTCCAAGGGCGACCTCACCACCCTGTCCCTGGACCAGGTCGTCGAGCGTCTGGTGAAGTTGCGGGAGGACAAGGGCCTGGACATGGACCTGTCAGACAAGGTCCAAGTCAAGGAGGAGGCCAATGTCAAGGCGTAGGTATGGTTTGGGATGAAAGGAAACGAAGCACAAAATAAACACAGTCACGGGGACGGTAAACATGTAGCGTAGCAAGTTTTTGGAAGGCATTTGAGAGCATTGGGGTTTTCTGAGAACATTGGGGAAAAAACAAACTAAAGTTTGCCCCATTTTGATAGAGGATCTAAACAAGCGAAGACACATGAAAGAAAATTTTATGCACCCCTCCCGCCCAGTCACAACGTCAACGGTGTTATCGATACGTTCCGCACTCTCGTCGCCGACACTCTAAAGGCATGGCACGTCCCAGGCGTGGCCGTGGCGGTTATCGACGGCGACCACACATGGTCCGAAGG
>JANSLP010000271.1:0-43944 GCA_029298735.1 Ophiostoma sp. CBS 140.51
GTCGAGTACGAGGCCGGTGTGTCCAACGGTAACCCGGTGATCGACTACCTCGAGCGCCACGGTTCGTCCATTGAGCAACCTATCAACTTTGAGAACCCCCCCCCTCACAATGACAGCCACCGAGTCCCACGGCGCTGCCGGCGCTGCCGGCGCTGCCACTACAGCCAACGGCGCTCATCCCTCCAAGTCGGTTGTCATTGTTGGCGCCGGTCCCGTGGGCATGTTTCTCGCTCTCAAACTCGGAAAGGCCGCCATCAACGTCACCGTTGTTGAAAGGAACGCCGAGTTCAGCGACGCCCCGCGCGCGTGCGGCTACTACGCCGCCTCTGCGCTGGCTATGCACGCTGCCGGTGTGTGGGATCAGATCCGCGACGAAGGTTTCGTCATCAAGGGCCTTTGCTGGCGCAAGAAGCCGGTCGACGATGGCGAGGGCAAGGGCAGCAAGAAGCTGGGGAGCATGATCGCTGCGCAGCCGCTATCCGAGCTAGACGACGATGCCATGCCACCGGGCACAGGCATCCTGTGCCTGCAGCAGTCGCTGCTGACGCGCCTGTTTGCACGCGAGGCTCTGGCCACAAAGCATGTGACGTTGCTGTTTAGCAGAGAACTGATGGCGATCGAGGAGGGCGAGTCGTCGACGACGGCCGTGACGCGCGACACGGCCACTGGTGGGATGCACCGGATCACAGCTGACTTTTTGGTGGGCACTGACGGCGGCCGGTCGATGACGCGCAAGCTCTTGCGCATCCCCTTCCCGGGCCATACATGGCCTGAGCGGCTGCTGGCGACCAACGTGACGGTACACAACACTGAGGACCCAGTGTACCACTGCTACTATCTGCTGGACCCGTCCAACTTTACCGTCATCACCCCACTGACAGACCCGATCCTGGGCCAGGAGTCGCTCTGGCGATACACCATGGCCATTGACCCGAGCGACCCACGCACTGACGAGGAGTTGCTGCGGGACGAGACCGTAGGCAAGCTCTACGAGCAGGTCATGCCGGGCCCGCGTCCCCTGCAGTACACGATTGGCGCCCGCAGCGTCTATCGCATCCACCAGCGCCTCGCCAGCACCTTTCGCCGGGGGCGCAGCCTGTTGGCCGGCGATGCTGCCCACCTGTGCAATGTAGGTCCCCTAGCCCGTGCGTGACGTGAAATGGCTCCTGTACTGACCTTGAACCCCAGCCGTTCGGCGCCCTCGGCCTCAACACGGGCATTCTCGACGCCGAGGCTCTCACTGAAGCCCTCGTTATGGTCCTCCACGAGGGAAGACCGCTTGCAGTCCTCGACACGTACTCAGACGAGCGTCGCAAAGTTTTTCAGTTCTTTGTCGACCCCACCTCGACGCAGAACAAGATACGCGTCCAGAGCAATCACGAAGATGAGGCTGTCACCAACGATTGGTATTTCCGCTTGCTGCAGAACCCCACAGCCGACGTGCTGCGCGCACAGGCCCAGCCCTATTTTGACGTCTGGAGGACCGACCTGCGCAAGGCCGCCGAGAACGTCGTGTGAGGCATAGTGTGGGTTTTTGGTACGAGGTGTTGCGCGGTAGCACTCGTGTTTTAAGTTAAGAATGTTGAATTGGTTTTTGAATTATTTTGTATAAAAAAGCATTTATTGCACAGTTTTAGCGAACTACGTTAATATTTTATGTAACCGGTAAAGTTACTACTGTGTAGTAATGGTGAAATTATTTTTATTTACTACCGAACTGTCTCTATTAACGGCCGTTGGGTTCTATGACTCTACCCCCGTCTCGTCTAGCCCTCTATTGTCTACTACCTAATCAAGAACAGGTTCCATATGTCCTCGCTGAGTACGTCGTATGAAGTATAGTATTGGTTTTTGAATCGAGGCACTATATAATAACATTCGTATTTTCAGTTAAGAATATTATATCTATTTCTAAATTATTATATACGAAAAACATGGTAGGGTTTTAGCGAGTTTCGTCCATGTTTTATATAACTACATAACTACAAAGCTACCATTGTCCAGAAATGGTGAAATCATTTTCATTCATTACCGAACTGTCTCCATCAATGGATGTTGGGTTCTATGACTCTACCCTCGCCTCGTTCAGTCCTCCATTGTCTACTGCCCAGCCAAGAACCGGTTCCATGCATCCATTTGTGCGTCTAGGCTACACGTCTCGGTCAGCTTGGCCACGTCATCCCGCCGGCCAAAGGCTGCTGCATTGACATGGACGATAAAGGCCGACGACGCGGCCGGAGGCCCATACACCATAGCCCCGCATGGTTTTTCATGATGCGACGGGAATGGCTCTTCCCCAGCCGCAAAGGCAGCAATGGCAGCCGCAAATTGCCGGGCTAACACCTGTTGCTCAGGTGGAAGCTGTTCGTTGTAGTTTTGGAACAAGAGCACGACATCCATAATGTGGCAGGCCTCACCCTGCCAGAGGCCGTTCCACGGGTTTGGGGCGTTGATGTGGTAGAGGAATGCTGGGCCAGGCCAATTATGCGCCATCGTGCGAGCCGGTGCATGAAAGCCAATGTCGGTGGCCCAGCGGAGGATGTTGCGGACAATAATGTAATCTGGCTCGCCGGGAGTGATGCCGTAGGCCTGCTCTAGAACATTGACGGCACGTTGGTCCTTCAAGCTATTTGTCAAAGATTTGTGGAATATGTCAAGGAGGCCTGCTTTCCGGTGATCTAGAGCATCGTAGAAGATGCTAGCCTGGCGAGAAGTAGCAGTCAGTAAACTATTATGCGAATATCGAGAGAATTCCACGTACATCAAATGCACAGTCACCGATAAAAAGACGGCGGCACCAGGTAGCGCCTGGCAGCGATGGCTTGATGGTGCCTGGTCCCTGGGAAAATGTCTCAAATGTGGGGCGGCTGTGGACAAGATCGCTGTCGATGACGGGCAGCAGTGGAATGTCGGGTGTGATCTTTTCGTACAGAAGCGTTTCTGGCCCGTCCACGAGTGCCTTTATTCTGTCTAGGGAAGGCAGGCCCTCAAGGTCAAGAGCGTGTACGGCCCTGGCGTAGGCGGCCTCACTGACTTCTGCTGCCACCGGGGGCAGCAGCAGTGAGCTCCCCGACAAGAGAATGAGCTGGTCAAAGAGCGGCTCCTTGGATTGAAGATGCAGCATGGCAGCGACTAGACGGAAAGATGCGTTGTGAGTATAAGTCGTATAGGAGAAAAGGAGAGAGGGAAGAACCCACCAGCCCCGGCGCTCTGGCCGGCCAGTGTTACTCTGGCTGGGTTTCCGCCAAACCCGTGAATGAACTGTTGTACCCACAGCAGGGCCGTCCGTTGGTCCCGTAGACCATTGTTGGGCTTGTAGCCCGCGTCTTGCAGTTCCTTGGAGGTCAGGAACCCGGGCACGCCTACTCGGTAACTGGGACGGTCAGCATTCAGCCATATCCACACTCAAGTCGAGCGGACCATCGCCACGTACCTGACGACAACGCCGACAAACGGCGTTCCCAACTCGGCAGCCAAACTGACCAGCCGCGCTAGATCGTACTGTGGCCACATGTTTGACCCCGTGCGGAAGCCTCCGCCGTGGAGGAACACCAAGACGGGTAGGTATGCGGCACCATCGGGGGCGGTAATGTTGACGAGGAGGCCATCGCGGTCGGACGTCTCAAAGGCGGGCTGGTCCAAAGGCAGCGTCTGTTGAATTAGGCTGAACTCGTCTTCACAGCCAGTAGGAGGAGAGATGACCTGAGGACTGTTCGTGTTAGCAGACGCCAAGATGATTTTTTTTTTCTACCTTGAGCAGCATTTTGTACCCTAGTCTGGTGGCATCTGTCTCTCCTGCTCCATACGTGGTCTTGAGCTCCGGCTCGGCCAAACGGTCCTTGAGCGTCGCATATTGAAGGCCGAGAAATTGCACCACGCCGACGCCGACGCGGCCTCGAACAGTGCCAAGAAGTGGATGGTGGAGGACGGTGGACATGGCTTGCGTGCGGCGTTATTGAATTCCGGCAGCCTGCCTGGTGTAAACTTTGCACCGATACTGGTATTTAATACTGCTACCCAATACTGCTACTACTGTTGTTGGACAAAAAACAAGAAGAAATCATTTTTTATCCTTTTATGAGAGAAATACGGGAGGAGTTGTGTGTGGGTTTTTTTTTTTTTGGTTTTTTTTTTAAAAAAAAAAGAAGGGTGAGAAATAGGAGACAGAAACAAAATAACATCTGATCCCACCAGTTAAAACAAGAATGCACGGATTCTTTGCGCCCGCACTCTGGAAAACACCCTGGATTCGGCATATGCAGGCCCTGTATGAGTTGTTCAAAGCAAATAACAAACTTGCTCTCCGGGTCTGGGCGAACACACACCTCCTACGGGTAGCCGTTGTGGTGGACATACACCGGGGCCCCGCCCCCAACGTGCCGATCGGCCCCCACAGACTCCTGCGCTCACCCGGTTCTTTAGGAGTGTCGCCGCCATTATCATCGTTCAGTATTCTTTACGTGCTGGCTAGAGTAATGTATCGAACATGACGCGGCGTTGTGCGACTAAATATCTAATGGGCAGTAGCCCATGGACGTAAATTCTCGATGGTTTCATCTGCGCTGAAACCACATACAAGTCGCCAACGCAAACATCGCCACCGCCGTTCTTGCCTTTATTTTGTCCCTTCTCAGAAGACACAATGCTCTCCCTCCACACGCCGGGCTCGCCGGAGCGCGCTGCTGCCCTGGCTGACATCCACGCCGTGCTGCACGGCTACGCGTTCATGGCGCGCGACAAGGCCCTGTTTGCCGACATGGCCAAGTTCTTTTGGCCCGATGGCTGGTTCCGATTTCCCAGCGGCCACGCCGTGCGGCCCACAGATATTCACCTCATTGTGCAGGGCGACGAGGCTGAGTACATCCGGCACCACATAACCACGATCGACGTGCAGTTTACCAGCGACAACGAGGCGCACGTGAACGCCCAGTTTTTCGCCACAACGCACCTCTCCTTTTACGATCACTGGGGCGCGTGGGTGGACGATTTTCGACGGGACGCAAACGGCGAGTGGCGCATTGCAGACCGGACCATTGTGCTCGAGGGCACGGCGCCCGGCGGCTGGGGTGAGGCGAAGCTGGGCAAGTTTGTGAAACGGGAGTGAGGACGAGGGGGTTTGAAGTTCGGACATATGTTTATAGCCACTGCTGTCAAATAGATGCAACCAATCATGTGCGCTTCGTTATGATCAAAAATCCGTACTTCGTCAAGAACTGTGATACATCGTAGACGAGAGATGGCCCAACAAGGAGAAAGGTGGAGAAGAGAGAGTCATGAACGTTAGCAAGTGCGGGGAAGGCTAGGGCGTTTCGGCTTTCAAATCCGGGGGGGGGGGGGGGTCTCTTAACGCTTACATACAGAGCTTTCTCGGGTGCTTTTACCAATCTCCTACACATCTCATTCGAATTTGTCCCCAAGCATCACGGAAAATAATCCCAGCACTACCACTTCACCACCGTGCATGGACACGGACATTGCTCGTCCGTATGGAAGGTCCCTTTCTGCGTTAGTTCTCCAATCTCGCCTCGTCTTTTCCACGATTGCGTGACCGCAGCTGACCCTCTGTAGACGAACGCCACCGGCGTCGTAGGGACTCTCGTCTCGTGACGGCTGCCCCGGACGCGGCGTTTCTCGCTAGCTTCAAGGAGGCTCTCCTAGCCACGGGTAGCCACCAAACTCGACCCGGACGCAGGTCGTTTTTTACATTCCCCGAGGATGATCACGAGGTTAGGTCTCTCTGCATATCACACATCCATATGAAACTGACGGAATGCAAGGCGCACCCCCCAGAAGTGCAGCCTCGTTTGCACTATCCCCTAATGCTCTTTGCCGATTTCCCTTCCCTGCCGAGCAGCGACGTACTGCTCGAACTCGTGGCCGTTTTCCACCAGCGCGTTGTGCCGTCCACGCCGTTCATGCCGTCGCTAGCCCTTCCCGAAGCCGGCGCACCGTTGTACTTGGTGCTGCCCATGGCCTTGCTTGGCGCCGGCGTGTCCCCCAACAAGGCACAGAACCTGCTGGCCGACACGCTGTGGCATGCCAGCAACAACCTATTGACAGGCGTGCTGGAGATTGACAACTCGATTGCCAGCCGCATGGACCTGATGCAGGCCGTAAGAGCCCGCTCGACATTCCTTGGTATTTTCTCTGTGGCTAATAGTACTACAGGCCCTTCTGATGGTCCTGTACGGCCTCTTGCAAGCCGACGTAGACGTTTGGCACAAGACACAGACCTGCAGCGGGTATGTTGATACGGTACGTCGAGTCCCTCTCCACGGCAATATTTCCTATCCTCCGCAGCTGACAGCTAACCTATGAAAAGAGTATGGACCGCCTGATGCGCAAGGAGATCCGCGCATGGGCTGAACACCCAGGCGCTAGCGACGACTCCAGCGCTATGTCGAAGTACGATCTCCCCTTACCCTCAACCACCTTGTGTCCTTGTTCCATCTCGCTGACACTTGCCCAGCCTCATCTGCTTCTACTTTTTGGTCGACACGCTGCGCGCCGTCCACCTCCAGACGCTGCCCGCCCTGGTCCCTAGCCAGACATCCTTTCCGCTGAGCACTGGCCACAGCTTCCAGGACCTGTACACAACGCTCGTCGTCGACCACGCACCGCTGCCAACCGGCTTGACATCTGATGGTCACCTCGTGCTGCTCCTCGCCCTCATGTCCGACGTTGTATCGCTCGCCCACATGGCTGGTGCCTACCTTCCGCACGACATTGCCTACCAGGGCGCCTGCTCGACCGAACGGCCCCTATTTGACAAGCTCCACCCTACCGTTGAGGAGCGTGGCATAACAGAAGCTAACACTCAGCGCAGCCGCCCCGGCGCCGGTTACGTCAATCCATTTCTCCCCTCAACGGCCACGAGCGAGTACCTTGTGGTGCGTCGCCGGCTATACAGCGCCCTCGATGCGTTTTGCCGCTCGGTCGGCCTGGCCAGCGGGACTGGCGCCCCCACCACGGCCTCGCCCGCTGCAATGCCCATTCCCGACCAACTCCCCGACCATGTCCTCGCCCCCAGCTTTGACCCGACCATTGCCCCACTCGTACAGTTCTGCCGCATGGCCTTAGAAGCCGGTCCGACGGCCCATTTGCTCCCAGCGCTGGCCGGCTACACACCACAGGACCCGGCTGCAGACGTCCCTTCTCCCGCAGCATCCTTAGTGGACTGGCACGCCGTGGGCCTGCGGTTCACCAACGTGACAGTGTCGAGCGCGTGGCAGGTGCTCGAGACGGTCGATGGGAGCCACCGGCATGGTCACGCCGCCGAAGAGCCTGGATTGATCACGCCGATCTGGTACCCCATCCTTGTCTTCCAAGCGGCGCTCGTCCTGTGGGGCCAGACCATGGAGGCCAAGGACAGCGCACGTGTTGCCGGCGGCGTGGTGTTAGCCAAGAAGAAAGTCCTGGGTGCGTTTCAGCTGGAGCTGGAGCAGATGACACCTGCCTGGGGCTGCACAAAGAGGATGATCGACACAATCAAAGCGTTAAAGTAGTGCCCTTTTGTTGCCAAAAGGGTCTGAATTCGATTAAAATGTTTTGATATCGGTCTGTGGCAATTGTTCCTTGTCCTTGTTCTTGCCCTTTTTATTTTATTTTTATTTTATTTTATATAAAGAAGGAAACCTCGACAGTGGTCTTCGAGTGGATTTATTCGTTCAAGTGCATTTCATTACTCTCTTCAGCTGCTTCAGTACAAGTCAACAGTAACGTCCAACAGATGAAGGTATCTAAATAGAAACAATTTTGTTCTCTGTAAAGTTAACAAGCCTCACTTATCTCACAAGCATAGCCCAGCCGGTCCCTACACCCTGCTAAGATTCAGCCGCGCCTGCCGTGCCAGCTCGCCAATGTCAATAGGATTCAATCTTTGGCCCAGCCACCGAGCCAGCTTGTCCGTCGCGGTGACAACCGCCCGCAGGCTGATCTCGCTGTAGCCAAAGGCGACGCACGCCTTGACGTGGCTGCCGGCCTGCCGCGTGGCGTTGAGTGCAATGAGTGCGCTGGTTAGGATGAGCTCGGCCTCGGGCAAGGGAATGCCGAGGCTGGCGGTGTGGCCTATGTTGTAACCGAAGCCAATGGCGTTCAGAACGTAGGAAAAGTCGCCGTGGTAGGCATTGAGCATGGTAAACACCTCGCTGTTAGCCGAAGCTTTGTAAATGGACGTGCGCGTGGTCGTTCCGAGTGCTACGTCGTCGGGGCCAAAGTCGTGTCTGTAGTGAGGAAGGGGTGTTAGTAGGTGATGAAGGAAAAAGGGGGGAAAACCCCAAAAAAACAACGGCGCACCTCCGTCTATTGGTCTCCAATTCGGTGATGCCCCGTGACTGGAGGTAGCCGGCGAGACCCAGCGCGGCCGGGATGATTTGGGGAACGCCGACAAAGGGCCAAATGATGTTGATGGTCTCGCGGGTGCGGTAAAAAAGTTCGAGCGTTTCTGTGTCAGATGACGACTCGCTGCCTGCGAGGATTGCCGCAAACAGTGCCGGCACGAGATCCGCTCGCTTCATGGCGCAGCAGATGGCGAACTTTCGAAAAATAAAAATAAAAAGTCAGCTTTAAAGAAGGACCGCAAGTTTATTTTTTTGGACTCTGAACGTACAAGCACCTGGAGGCCCGTGTTGTTGGCAAAAGCCTCGGCGTCGGACTGGACAAGGCCGGCCAAGACGTCGTGCACCAAAAAATGCTCATCGTCGCTAATGGCGCCGGGCGCCGTGTTGGTGTTGACATACGTCGCGAGGAAGTTTTGAAAGTCCATTGTGCTGGTCATGGTAGAGTCATGTATAGAGTTATGTGTAACGGTCGTGCCGTCCTTGCACTTCTCGCTTTCGTATGTCGTGCAATATGACCGTCCAAACTCGTCACCAAGCTTCTTATGGTACTCGTTATTCCGTTCAAATTGAAAGAAAAAAAAGAAAAAAAAAAAAGTAGACAATGCAGGTGCCGTGTCCGCCACACTACCACACGTCAACCTGGGCATGTCGTTTTGTGGTCCATGGCCGCACATCACTTTAATCGGTAACCCGCCTCTGTAAAAACCCACTTGGCAGATTAATTTGTGAGGATTGTGGCCGCTTTCATCGGCACGCGCGGTGGTTTGCAGACAAGGCTGCGCCCGTCGGCACCTCCACAAATCCTCCACATCGATGTCTTCGTCTAACATAGATTCCTTCTAGTACAGGCCCACTTTCAGTGGGCTATCTTGTGTAAGTCACCCCGCTTTGAGGATCAGTGTCCAGGAGAATACGAACCACCTCATGCATATATTGTTTACATGAAATATAGTACCTTGTAAGAAGAACTGTGGTAGTGCAAACCATCCTCCACTTCATCCCACCGGACAAACCTTTCTTTTCCACTATATTTTAATACACACCTAATCAGACATAGAAAAGACAAGCTACAAACAACCGATACACGACTCACGTCGGACCACCATGGCAGACGTCTCGTTTCGTCAGTTTGTGCCCAAGGGCCGGCACCCGCGGCTCGGCGACGTTCGCTTCGGCGACTTTGACATTTACTCGTGGGTCGACTACGGGCTGCGCGCCCCGTTTGTGCGCGACCTGTGGAACGGCTGGCAGAAGCTGTACGCCGAGCCGTTTCGAGGCATCACAGCCGACGGGACCGTCGAGACCGGGCTGTTTCCGCTCCGGGCGGAGAACGCGCCCACAGACGCCATGGTCGCAGCAGCGCGCGCCCTTGTCGAGGCGGCCGCATCGGCTGATGCAACAAGCAAACTGCGGCGGCCCATCGACGCAGACGAGTGGAGGTGCTGGATGAACCCCGAGTTTTATTTTGCGCAAAAGGGGCTGCGGTTCGAAGAGCACCCTGACACGCTATACGAAGCTGCCCTCGGCCTCATGGAAGCATCGTTGTCGCCCCAGGGCTATGCCAAGACGCTGGCCTGCATGCGGACCAACCACTTTCTGGGTGAGCTGGTGGGCGCCGGCCACCTGATGAACGAAAAGAGTTACAATTTCATTCTGTTTGGCGAGCCGTCTACGACGGACCCCTGGGGCTGGTCCGTCTGGGGCCACCACTTGTCGCTATGCGTGTTTGTCGTGGACCGGCAAATGGTCGTGGCGCCCGTGTTTTTTGGGTGCGAACCCAGCACAATCGACGCTGGCCCCTATGCAGGAACGCAGCTGTTTGCCGACGAGATGCGGCTGGCGACGCGCATGATGCAGACATTGACGCCGGAAGAGAGGGAAGTGGTCGTGGCCTACGATGTGCTCGACCACCCGGACATGCCCGAGGGCTTCCCGCACCCGGCGGATGGTCGCAACCTTGCCGGCGCGTACGAGGACAACCGAGTAATTCCTTATGCGGACGGCGTGGTGGCTACGTTTAGTGAGGCTGCCCAGCAGGCGGTGTTGGATCTCGTGGAAAACTTTATTGCGTTTCTCCCGCACGGCCCCTTGGAGGCCAAAATGGACGACGTTCGGAAGCACCTGCCGCAAACCCACCTGATGTGGATGGGCCGTTTTGAATCGACGGACGTCTTCCACTTCCGTATCCATAGCCCCGTTCTGATATGTGAGTTTGACCACGAGTGCGGCATGTACCTGATCAACGACACGCCGGGCCGGTTCCACGTGCACACCGTGGTGCGCACGCCCAACGGTAACGACTATGGCAAGGAGCTGCTGCGGCAGTGGAGGGCGTTGTTGTCGAATGACAGGACATGATGGGTGGAAGCAGAATATTAGATTGAGAAGAACATGTGTATTCCCATACGGACTGTTGCTTAGATACAGTGAATGTTGTTGTTTTTACCAATTTCATGGAGAGACCCGAAATAACTTCAGTTGATGACGACTACACCGACGCCAGCAAACTGAGCAGCTGCAGAAACACCTTGGCCATCTCGCTGCCCGCCCGCGCCATGCGTGCCTGGCCCAGCTGGAACTCGCGCGACGCGCCGAGACACCAGAAACACAGGCTGGCAAAAAAGAGGGCGTGCGTATAGTGCGGCGCTTGGACCTCACATACGTCGCGAGAGTTGTTCTCGGACAAGGAGGCATCCTCGTCGGTCTGGGTATGACTTACACCTTCCGTGCGCATACGCAGTGCTAAGTGCAAAATCTGCCGCGCGTGCCACAGCGCCTTGCGCTTGTCGTCATCGGACCGGAACAGGCGGCGGGGGGGCTCGTCTCCTTTCCCCTGGCTCCGTTGGAACAGCCGGCTCTTTGCAAAGTCTTGGATGCTCAAGAGACTGGCATGCATGTTGAGATGGGCGGCGTGGAACAAAATCATGGTGTTGGCCGACGGCACCACGTCGTGGGCGCAGCGCCAGTTGTGTAGGCTGTGCTCATAGAAGGCTTGTTGCCAGAGCGTGTCTGACGACCTGGGCATTGTCCCGTTTTCACCCTGGGCAAACGACGGCAGGTCGTGGTAGGCAGCTTGGGACGTAGCCAGCACCAGGGCACACAGCGTAAGCTTGCTCAACGACACGGAGTAGATGCGTAGACCAGGGCTGCTCGCAGACAGGATGGATTGCAGGTGGCGGGAGAGCACCTCGTCTTGGGGACTTGCCTGGGACGCCATCACAGATGGCATCTTGGACAGGGCAGCGGATGAGGATACGGGGTAAAACACTGGAGGCCGGTGAATGATGACAACACGGTAGCACTCGAGCATGTAAAGGGAATGGACGAGTCTGGCATGGAAGAGACCGTCAGCTTCGTAAGGAGTGAAATCTGTAGTTCGACATGGAGGCCTACCTCATTCGTTCCTCTTCCGGTACGTCGGGGTTTCGATACCACAAGCCAGAGTCTTGCACAATCTATAGATGCCATTTGTTTAAATACTATCAGCTGGTGTATTGGAGAGGATGGTCAGGGCCTAGGAATAGTGAGAATCCCTACCCGCAGCATTTCAAAGTGGAAGACTTCAATTAGCTCGTAGTGCCGTTTGTTGCCGCTTAGGTAGCCAAACAACTGCAATGCGATGAACTGTTCTTCGTGTTAGCCTGGTACAGCTTTTATATCCCGGATCATGAGAGTAGGACACGTACCGTCTTGATGAGTGGAACCCGGGCCGTCTTTTCGATAGGCCGTGTCGCGTGTACCTACTCGTGTTAGATTGGCCTTCGTTTGTGCTACTTGGCGCTTATTGCCACAGAGACACACCTTTGTCAACAGCTTCCGCCGCGCCATCTCACACAGCCACGTCGCAATCTTAACGGCGCCAGCCGTGCTACAGTACAGCCCGCCCACGGCGGCCATGGCAAGATACAGCTCGGGCGGCGTGAAGCGTTTGATCGTAAAGGCGCGGAAGCACTCGAACGTATCGGCGATGTGCTGCTCAAAAAGGTCCAAAAACGTGTCTAGGACCACGCGGTCCGGCTCGGCCCACTCGCTGGTCGACAGGTTATCGAGCCACTGTTGGTTGGCATGGCGGGCACGGGGCGAGGCGGGGCGAGATAGCAGGTGGGCATTCGACAGGTTCTGCAGGTTTTCGTAGGCGGCGGCGATGCGGCGGGCTTGTGCGAACGGCTGTGTAGGGTCATTGTCGGTGACGCCGACATCTTCGTGATCCGTGGCATCGTGCGGACAAAAAACACTTGGCCAGCTGGAGGCCCCAAGCAAATCAATGTGACGCTGCTCGCTCACGGAAAAGGGAGCATCCAGCCAGCACGACAGTTCCTGTGGCACAAAGTCGAAGCCGTGGGTACTGCGTGTCGTGTCTGAGTTCTGTGGGGAGTGACTATCAGCATCTGTACTGGGCAAAGAGAGGAGTAAGATGGGGCACGAAGGGTGGTTTCACACGCACGGATAAGACGGCCGACAGGGCGCTGTCGTCGCCGTGAATATAGCCCTCGGTCAGAGAAGAGATTGGAGCCATGGGGACAGTGGGCTGACGCAAGAACCCGTAGTCGGGGAAAAGCAGGCACTGGGAGCCATCATCTTGTTGTGCATTGTAGGGTGCAGCCGGGTCCAATGGAAGTTGCCCCTGATTGTGGTCAGGAAGAAGCTGTGCCGGAAAGTGCTGTTGGTTCGGACTCGGACCCGCTACACGCTCGCTGTCTGGTAGCACGCTGCTCGGCGGCGTGTGGTCCGCGTGTACGCTTTTCTGGCCCATGTCCAACCGCCGGTCAAGCACCGCGTGGGACGGCCGCACGTATTTGCACGGAATGCCCCGGGCTACGCACCGCGGACACGGCGGCTGGTCCATGGTACACCGCACCTTGCTGTAATGGCAGGCATCACAGGCGACGACAGTTCGCTGCCGTTTTCCGCCACCTCTTCCGTGACCGCCGTTGGCGGCCAGGGTCGGGTGGCTCGCTTCAAGATGGCGCTTGTACGTGTCGCTGCGAGCAAACTGTTTGGCGCAGTGCTCGCACGTATGTGGTTTGTCGTTGGTGTCTGTGGAGCACGGGGTTAGAGAGCAGATCCAAGGGAAATGGTAAAACCCGGGGGAAGGACGCACGCCGTCGGCTGTGCCGGATCAGGTGCTCTTTGCGAGAAAAGACGCGGCTACACACGCCGCAGCGCAGATCCGGTCGTGTGTCGTCCATTGTTGACGGTAGGCGAGAGAGACTGTGTATCTGGGAAAACCTGGGGAAGGCGAAATGGAGAACCGGTCCTCGGCCGAGGGGGAAGGATGGGGAGCCGGTCAACATATATGAAGAGAAAACAGGCACTGGAACTAAAATCAGGGCAAGCCAAAGAGGGGGTGGATTAGCCGATGTGGAATTGGCGTGAGAAGTCGTCGGCTCTCCGCATTTTAACGTCCTCGACGATGAGTCTCCACCCGCACCCGTCTCTGTCTCAGTGGGCTCCACTACGACGACGTTCGCTGGATAGGATCAACTGCCATCCGAAGGTAAGTTGATCAGTATTGTCCATATTCGTGATAAATTGCTGCCGACAGTAACAATCATAATGTCAGAGATGACTCCCAACGGTTAGGTGTCGGATAGGGTGGCTGGCCAACTGCACGTGTTCCATCGCCACGGCACAGAGTGACACGCTCGGCAGGGAGAGGCATGGATTCTGGTAGCCCTTTGTGACAAAACGTAGTAAGTAAAAGGAAAGCATATTTGAAATCATGCCGTAGTGGTGTACACACCAACGTCTCCCTCATCTTCACCCCCAGATTTCCGGTGGCTCCGTCTCTTTGATTGTTTTGCTGCCGTGGTTTTGATTTGTTTCTTGCTGAAACAGGTGCCCATCGATCACTCCTGTATTATATAGCCATGCCTCAAGAAGAGAGTAGATGATAGGTGGACGAGCTGACGTTCTCGCTTGGCCACCCCCTTTGCTTTTTTTTTTTTCAGCAAACTGTCATCCGGTGCACTGCCATCATGAACCTGACAATGGATCTTCTAAGCCATACGACTTGGTTGGCATGCAGCATACTCGTCTACGGGCTGCTTCTTGCCGTCCATCGTGTTTTTTTCCATCCCCTACGCACGTACCCTGGCCCCCTCTTGGGCAAGCTGACGAGCCTGTACATGACGGCCACGACGGCTCTGGGCCACAACACCTACACCCGCTTCGACTTGCACCGCAAGTATGGCCCGGTGGTGCGCACAGGGCCCAACGAGCTCTCCTTTGCCGACCAGGACACTATCAAAGCCATTTACGGCCAGAGCTCCGAGCCGTGCCTCAAAGCGCCGTCCTTTTACAAGGGCTTTACCATGACCGGCACCGAGTCCGTCTTCAGTTCCACGGACCGCGACCTGCATGTGCGCATGCGCCGCTTGTTGTCGAACGGTTTCTCGCAAAAAGGCGTGGTCCATTTTGAGACGGACATTGCCAGCCTAGTTGAGCGGTACCTGCGCATTGTCGGCGACGCCGCTGGGGCGCCGCTAGATCTCTACGACCTGACACACCACCTCTTTCTCGACATTACGAGCCACCTCGCCTTTGCCCGCAGCTTTGACGCACTAAGCGGCCGGCCGCATCAGGCGGCCGCTGACATTGACACGTACTTTGCTGTGTGCCCCATGTTTGGCCAACTGCCGCTGGCGCGGTACCTACCATTTGGGCCGTTCCGGGCGGCGCGCGAGGCACAACCGCGCATCATCCGGTCAGTGCAGGCGAGCATCGACGCCTTTCGCGAGCAACTTCGCCAGGGCACAGCCGACAACGGCTTGCTGTGGCACATGGTTGAGGCCAAGGACAGCGAGTCGGATACGCGCTTCTCAGACCTCGAGATGATTGAGAATTCCGTCATTTTCATCATTGCCGGCAGCGGCACGTCTGCCACGACGGTACTGTACCTGCTCTACGAGATGGCCAAGCGGCCTGCCCTACAACAACGCCTAGTGGACGAAGTCCGCCAAGCGTTTCCCGACTCGACCGTGTTCCCGGACTATGACGTGGCAAACAAGCTGGTGAGTCCGTCAAGAATCCCATCATACATTAACAGCACACACCGCTAACTAACAGCCTTTCCTCAATTGTGTCCTCCAGGAAACGCTCCGCCTGCGCGGCCCCCTGCAGTCCGTCGCTCCGCGCGTATCCCCCGGCAAGGTCATTGGCAAGGCATTTGTGCCGGCCGGAGTCGTCGTGTCCAATCTCCAGTACGCCACTCACCGCGACCCCGATGTCTTTGCCGATCCCCTCACGTTTCAGCCCCAGCGCTGGGAGGACGCCACGCCGGCTATGAAGACCATGGCACGGCCTTTCAACATTGGCCCGCGCAACTGCATCGGCATGCACCTTGCCCGTGTCCAGATGCTGCTGACCGTCTGTGTCTTGTACCAGCGGTTCGACTTGTCGCTAGACCTGCGGACCACGGACGCGATGATGGAGATGCGCGATCTCGGGCTGATGGCTCCGGTGGGCAAGCAGCTGTGGATGCGTGCCGTACCGCGGTCTGTATGAGTTCAGACATGTTACAGATTCTAAAAGCTGCTACGTTGAACTACAATTGTACCGCCCGGTAAGCGTCGGTCGTATTATTGTCCTTACGTTCCCGTTAAAAGGTCAGTTTTGTTGTCTTGGGCCTGTTTGTGAGGCCCAATGGGGCCTATATCGTAACAACGTGGTAATAAAAGTATATAGTACGGAATAATAGTCAAATGGCTAAACGCATAGGTACAGCATGTACAATCACAATAATAATGAGTCCTCTCACTCTTCATATCCATCCACCACTTAGGCCATGAACCGGAAGCGAGGGTCCTTGGCGGTCAACACGCCATCCGTAATGTACTCCTGTCCGTGGCCGTGGTTGTCCAGCGTGGTGATGCGGCCACTGATGCGGTCACGACGGCGGTTCTCGTAGCGCATCCACATACCATACGAGAAGCATAGGACAATGGCCAGGACGGCAAACGCCAGGTTGACTCTGAGGGCCGTAATGTAGCGCGGAGCCTCGGCGTTGATGAAATTGTTGCTAACCAAGAAACCCGACAGGTTGCCCATGGGGATGAGCAGGCCAATGGTGAAGGCCCGAGAGTTCATGTTGGGCAGGTTGGAGACACACCACGACGAGAACAGGGGTGAAACGGGGTAGGCGCCGACGGTCGTCAAGAAGAGGGCGACGTAACTGGCAGCCAGGTTGTCGACATCAATGGTGATGAGGACAACGTAGCCAATAGTAGTGACCAAGAGAGCAGCACACAGGTGCAGGCCACGCTCACGGAAACGGTCCGACGAGAAGCACCAGGCGACCAAGAAGACGGCAGCAGTCAGAGCGGGAGCAACAGTGTACAAGTTCGTCTTGGCGGTACCATAGCCCAAACGGGCCACCATGGGCGCCAAGAAGTTGTTGTTGGAGGCCAACGGAACCGAAATGCTGAAGCAGATGAGGATGCGCACATAGGTGTGCCAGCTCTTGAGCTCAATCAGCGCCTGGCTCCAGCTAAACTTGCCGTCGACCTCGTCCACGGAGTCGGACAGCTGGCGGGCCACACCGGCGGCCTTTTCCTCGGCCGTCAAGAAGTGGGCCGAGGTCAGTCTCCGCGGGATATAGAGGCACATGACAATAGCAAAGAAGACAGTCAGAGAGCCCTCGATAATAAAGAGGTACGACCAGCCGTGGAGGCGGGTAGCGTTGATCTGGAAGGTGCCGTAGGCCAGCAGACCACCGAAAGCCGAGGCGATGACGTTGGAGGCAAAGAAGAGACCAATGCGGCTGGCAATGTCGGCACGCGTCCAAAAGCCGGACATGTAAATGACGACCGACGCTAGGAAACCAGACTCAAAGACACCGATAAACAAACGGAATGCAAGCAGTTGACCAAAGTTCTTGGCGAAAGCCGTAGCAATCGAGAAGGACCCAAAGAACACCATCATGCCCGTCAGGCTGTACTTGGCCGTGATGAGACGCGTGATGATGGCCATGCCGGGACCACACAGGACGTAGGGGATGTAGTAGTAGGTCAGGATCTGGTTGTATTGGTTGCCCACGAGGCCCAGGTCCTTTTCGAGGCCGTCCGTTTTGGCATTGCCCAAGTTGGCGCGGTCAAGGGAACTACTCTGTTAGCAATGATGAAGATAAAGTGAAGGCAGTGGTAGTGGTACTCACTTCAAGAGGTACATGATGCCTAGACACGGAATGAGACGAATGTCGCACTTCCACAGGAACCGACGGACAACGGCCGGGTCGTGCTCCGGCGGTGCCACCTCGACCTTGCCGGCCTGAGCCTCGTCGGCGAGCTCGGCATTGCTGATGGTGTTGTCGGTGCTAGGCTGGGCGTCTTCCACCATTTGGATTGGGATGTCGGACTTCATGATGTGTAGTGTTTGAAAAATGATGGGAGAAGATAAAAAAGAAAGAAGAAGAATTGACAATTCGATGATAGCAAGAAGCCTTCCTGGGGAAGTCGGGTTTAATACCAGTGCCCAGAGTAGGACAAAAAAAGATCGCCAGCAAGACCGACAGAGAACAGACCACAAAGGGACAAGGAACAAGTCAATGCCAAGGTTGTAGGGTGCAAGTTGCAGAGTGTAGGTGCCGGTCGATGCGTGGACAGATGGGCAGACACAACTCAACACAAGAAGGGCGGCCAAGAATGGACTGAAAATCTCAACATGACCACTCCAAAAAATCCCCAGATCCTTCCCACGACAAGGTTCCTGGAGAAACGTTCCCCAGAGTGTGGAGAACCCCAGAGAAGCCCAGGAAGCCAGGAAGAAAATGAACCAACCCCGGAATATTCCCAATGGACCAGGAGGCTGTAGTGCCGTGTAGCCTCTCTGTACTGTGACCGAAGCACAGTGTGCCAGTTATGGCAGTGGAGCGTGTTGGCAAGTCAGGAGGGACGGAAAATGTACACAGACTAACGGAAATGTCAGCGCTCTCCACGCGGAGAAGTGATAGGCTACTCCACATAACACGGAAATGGTCATTATTCGTCAACGGTAGACGACCACCTTCCCACTTTCGTGGAAGCTTGCGTGCTACCCTTGTCGACCGTTTGTTGGCGGTCGGAGTGCCGATGCCGAAATGTTGGAATTGCCATCACGAGGCTTGCATTTGGGGGAAAGAGGAGAAGCTGCAGCTGCATAGTACAGAGCACACATCGGGGAACTAGGATAACAGATATGCGGCCTTTTCATGTGAATGTGAACACGGTCAAAAGGGCGATCGTCAAGTCAGCAATCCCCGGAAGGAAGCTGCACAAGCAAACAAGCAGAGTCACAACTGACAGATCACACAGCAAACAGAGTTGATGAACACACATCGAGAGACACCACCACACATCACATCCACCCAACATCAACATGGCCGCCATCGACCCAGAGGTGCTGCCCAAGCTCGACCCCAACTTTGTCAAGTTCTTCCAGGACACGTCTGGTGTTCACGTCGCGACACACAAAGTCTCCCTCGATGAGATTCGCAAAGATCCGCACAAGTTTGCCTCGCGGTGGTCCCTGAATGCCGTCGAGAAGGGCATTGAGAGAGTGCAAGATCTTCAGATACCGACAAAAGATGGAGCCGAGATCACGATCAGGGTCTACTCTCCCGACCCCAAGACAGCCGGCCCTGGTCCTCACCCTGTGCACGTCAACTTCCACGGTGGCGGTTTCGTCTTTGGCGACCTGACCAACGATGCCGAGTACTGTCTGCACGTCAGAGATACACTTCCTCTAGTCGTGGTCGACGTCGACTACCGCAAGTGCCCAGACGTCAAGTTTGGCACGAGCATCAAGGACGCATGGGACGCCATCAAGTGGGTGCACGCCAATGCGTCCCAAATCAACACCCGCCCCGACTCCTTGTCCATTGGTGGCATCTCGGCCGGCGCACAATGTGCCACCATTTGTGCCCACCTAGCCCGTGATGCCGGCCTCCTGTTGAAGCTGGCCATCCTGGCCGTCCCGCCTGGCGACATGCACTTCCGCTACAAGTCCGCCTCCGAGTCGCCCTACCCATCTTTTAGCGAGTTTGCGAATGCGCCGATGCTTGGCTGGGAACGCATCCAATACTTTATTCCACACGTGTACCCGGAAAACGAACGGGAAGAGCTGTTGCGGACGGTCCCTGCTTATTGGTTCAAGCCAGTGGACGCGCCCAACTTTGCGGGGCTGTGTCCAACCTTTGTTGTGACAGCCGGCTGTGACCCGCTGCGGGATGAGGGCGAGGCATATGCGCGGAAACTGGTCGAGGCCGGTGTACGCGTCACAACTCGGCGGTACTTGGGTGTGCCGCACCCGTTTATGCACATGACCAAGGTGCTCCAGCAGGCGGTGGATTATGAAGCGGACTGTGTCGCGCTGTTGAACCAGGCACATGACTTGTAGAGAGTACGGTGTTGCAGAATAATAATCATTGAACAATATAACAACAATGTCGACAAAGCCTATCAATATGGAAGGGATAGTCTCGCTTTTTGCAAGCAATTGGTTTAAAGAGCTTTGTTGTAAAATCAACGAAATGAGTATCTCTCTATTTAAACCCCTTGTTCAGCAAACTGCCAAATCAAGCAAACTGATGCTGGATACGTTTGTAAGCAAATTCGTACCCGTTGTCCTTTCCTTATTGACATCTCAAAATTGCCTCCTCAGTATTCCTTCTCGAGCTCTCCTTCCTTGATACTTCCATCAGAAATCCCACGCCTAAGTCAGTTGTTTAGCTTAGTCACTCTACTGTATTCTTGTTTGTGACAGTGTTTTTTCGCGCAAGGCTCCGGACGTCCTGAAATACAGAGAGCTTTGTTAATGCAACATGTTCACGTCGATTAGGTGCAGATAGGTGGGATAAAAGCTGCTAATTTCGTTGTTTCTCCTCCAATATCAGTTCAGTGGTGGAAGACAGTTATCCCATATATTTATAGCCCCGTCTCGCGACTTCTGCGCTCTCGTAACATTTTTATTAAAAGAAAAAACCGTCTTCCTTTCCCGCCATCAAATGAAAAACATTATTATACATGGGTATTCCGTGTCCATCCCTCTCAAAGGCATTCTAGCGGTAACCAAAACTTCACCTGACTGATCCATAAGTCTTCCGGCTCCCCTAAAGGAGCAAATTGCGATGCGCATCTATAAAGTCAATCTCAGGCCCAGACTCAAAATCAGACTCCGGATCGAACTCTTCATCGTCGGACTCTTCATCGTCGGACGCTGTTTCGCCGAATTCCGAGCTATCATAGTCAGGCCCTGAAGACTCGGACTCGGACTCTTGTCCGCCGAAGAGGACTTCGCCAAAATGGACCCCTTGTCCGGGCTCCGGTCCACCGATGCGGAAGGACAACGGAGGGCCGTGGTAGAGATTGATGTGGCCATGATTTAGCAGCGCTCGATCATGATCATACTGCACCGGCCATGGGGGCACTCCGGTTCTCAGAATTGTGCGCCGCCACTGCTCAATTTGGTTCATGTGGGCGCTAGGTTCCACTATATGAGCCCATACATTAAAGTACTGCATGGACTCTTGTGTCCCGTCGAGGTAGACTACTAGAGTGCACACGACTTCATAGCTGCAGCAGAGGCACCTGTCATCAGCGTCCGCTCTGTCACATCTTCTCCGCCTTATCGTAGTCATGCAGAACTTGTTGTCCTCGGGGTTGGTGACCATTAAGTCGATAAAGGTTTCATCTAAAGGGTGCTCCATTTTGTTTTATTCTTGTCGTCGTCAACTCGAGACCATCGAAGTTTTGATAAGTTGTTGATCATGCCTTATGGCGTAGGTTAGGTCAGTTTACTTACGTTGAAATATAAAAGGCGGGAGTGTAGTAGATTGGGATTGTTCAGTTTGCAGTTGACAATAGGAAATGAGGAGAAGAGGATAGAGATAGAAGGAGGAAAGTAGAAAGAAAAACAAATATGCAGCAAAAAGGAAAGCAAGGTTTTAATTATATGGAGGTTTCTGAACCTTAAAATTTATTATATACGTCACTTCGTCATCCTGAGTGTACATTTAGGGCCAACATTGATTTCTTTCCTCCTTACTCATGTACATTACACCTACTAAGTTTTATGAACGGGTGATTTGGTGCACCCCAAAGGACTTTGTGTGAATCAAGAAAGAATACAAAAAACACCACCACGTTGACGTTTGATTTAATGCCATGTTATTGTTCTTATTTTAGTTTTCGCTAATGCAGACTACCAGGTTGCAGAAATTAAAGTCATCACGGGGCTAACATCCGTGTAAGTCACAAAGTCTCTGTTTATTCGAGTCACATGACAGGATTATGTAAATATCTTGAACAAGACCATGGATAAAGTCTACAGACCATAGGCATTGCCATAGTTCATTCATTTTTTTCTATTCCTCTGTATCAGATTGTTCATTGGACACGATGCACCGATGGAGACAAGGATAAGCTACATGTTCAGAGTGTCCACCATGCAACCCTTTCGAGGTCACTCAGAACAACACCGACGTCAATGTCTTTATATTTCTTCGACCAGGCGTCCTTACAAACGCTGAGCAGGGAACAAACAGTAAGGGAACTTTTCATAATTCGTATTGAACTGAAATGCAACTATTAAATTAAAACTAAAATCTTCCATCGACGACAGCCCGCTTTTTACAGCTGGTCGATGATCTTGTTGGCCGCGTCGCCAATGTTGACACCCCACCGGTCCACTGTCGTCTGGACAAACAGCTTGCCGTCCTCGACTACCACCTCGCAGTAGCTGGCATACTTGAGCTTGTCGACAATGCGCATCTCAAACGTGCTCTTGTCCACAGCCTCGTTGACGCCCTCTTGGATCATCTCGTCTTCCTTGCACTTGTTGTACGCCAAGTTGGACTGCACACCCTCAAAGTACTGCAGGACAAAGGGACCCAGCTGCTCCTCCCAGTTCGACGAAAGTTTTGAGGAGTTGGCCTGCAGTGTGGTGTACAGGTTTTCAAAGTTGGGAACGAGCTTGACATCGTCCTTGGACTTGCCGAGCTGCTCGGCGATGGATCCTTGGACAGCGCCAACCTTGGCATCGTAGCCCTTGCGGATACCGTCCTTGGCAGAGAAGGACAGTCCAGAGGCACCACCCTCTGCAGCGGCAGGGGCTTCATTCAAGGCCTTGGTAATGTTGGACGACTGGAGAGCATCCGAATCGTTGGTGCCCAGGCTCTTGGGGTTGAAGATAATGACCAGCTTGCCGTCCTTGATAGCGGCGCCGCAGTAGCTGACGGGCGAGGTGCTGTCGTCGACGTCCATGGTCAGGACGTGCGCGGAGGCGGCCGCGTTCAGGTCGTTGATACCGTCGGCGCCAAACGATCTGGCGAAATCAGACAGCTGGTAGGCAGCGCCACTGACATAGCCATGGATGAGGTCGCCGAGGCTGTCCTTGGCATAGTCAGAGTCGCCATAGGGGTAAATGGCGTTGGGGTTGATGTCAATGGTCCAGGCGGTGCCGAGGATCTCGGAGATCTTCTGCTCGGACTCGGACTTCTTATTCTCCCAGCTGTCACGGACTGCACGTTGTTAGGGCCCACCATCATTGACTTTGACGCTTTTTCTCGCATGTTGTCCAACTTACTGTTCTTGCGGAGCGCCAGAGGCAGCTTCTCGGCAGGCGGAAGACGGACCATCTTGATGTGTGTGATGTGCAGAAGAACAAAGAAATGGGTGGTTATATGATGTCGAGAGTTAGATGGAATGATGTTAGATCAGGTGTAGCTAAAGATGATGAAGAATGGAGCAAAATACTGCAACTGTCACAAGTTCGAGGGCATTACCATTATTTATATTCTTGCCTTAAGTCTCGAAGATGCCAATGACATCGCCAAAAACACCTATTTCCGTCTGCCAAGGCCCGCCGTCTAGTAGTAGTCCATACGAGACAATGAGGGGGCGAGCTGTTTTGGAGCTTCATGATAATGTCAAGCTTGTGTACATAGCCCCTGTTTTACACATTCAGCCCATAATGATCAGTGTCGAAAAGTGCCAAATCGACAAAGACCAGCGAGCTGTTTTACTTCCCTTGCGTGAGTGGGCCAAGTCCTCCAGCTAAAAAGCTAGCCGTACTCGTAGGCGTTTTTGAAAAATATGGGGATGAACTCCGCTACAATGCAGTGCCAAGACTTGAAGTGCTAACTCGCCAATGTTAACATCTTCTTGGCATCCGAGACGGAGCATCAAGACAGTCATGTCTTTTCCTTCGTTTTTGAGGTCTACAAAATGAGGGTAGAATAATTATAGAAATAACAAGTACATGATATGGGGTAAACATTCCAACCGATATTAGCTAGTTGGCGAGCAGCTTTATCACCTGCTTTTATTCAACAAGTATAGACAACAAATAATTCGACTAAAGCATCTCAGGTTCTTCGTTTGGCAGGCCTAAGCTTCTTACCTCTTTGGATTATAAGATTCTACCGTTTTCAAAATCAAAGGCTACTATCATGTCAGGCTGCATTTGTATGAGCGCCTGCATTCCCAACTCTTGTTAGTCTCGGCAGATCTTTCAGGGAGATCTTCTTGCTGGAGATAGTTCATGGGAATGGGAAGCTAGTGTCTGTCAATAAATTGTTTTGCTTATCTTTTTTTCACTTACAAAATTTATTCGAATTATTTTCCCATACGCTTTTCGTCTCATTTTTTATTGTTTTATATTTCGTTGTCCAACTTTTTATGTTATTTTATTTCATATTGTGAGCAAATGAATTAACCCCCCTCCCCCCTAAGTTCTAAGAAGGTAAATCCTGTTACGGCCATATCTTGCTCGTCAAAAAGAATCATGAAAACACACCGTCGATGTTCAATCCTGAAGGGACCCTTTCTCAAAATCAAAGGCCAAAGGCCGTCACAGAAAGCGAGAATTAATTTACGCGGTGGGCAACGACCAAAGGAAGCAAAGGCGAACTGAGGCATCTAAAGACCAGGGTTTCGTCACGCTAGGCTGCGGCTGAATCCGCCTTGCCCAGATGCAGTTTGGGATGTCGTTGAGCGTGAATAGGCTTCCCCACATCGTCGTTTTTTTGACGTCTGTTCCCCTGTATTTTTCCATCGCCTTGCTGCTTGGGCGTTCTGCATCGTTGCATGTTAGCCAGTGAGCCTTTCTGCTCCGCCCCTGAGTCCGTCTGTTGTCCAAACATACGAACCCCTCTCTCTCCTTTCAACTTCTCCGTCACTTCTTTTGGTTCTCTGAGTCCTCACCCTGTTCCGACCTCACATTGCCTGACTTAGCCCTCGACGTACACGACCGTTGGAGGCGCAATCAACGGATCCAATTAGGTTGCTTGGCATCGGAAGATGTGACGTGGTTATATGTGCAAGGCGGACAAAAAGTTGCACGCCGAAATCGAGGGAAGGATCGAAGAACCGGTTGTGGCTTGATCTATCTGTCTTGGCAGGGACGACGGGAAAGGGGAGAAAATAATGGTTGCGCGATGACGCCTGTGTTCTCGACCAGGGAAGGCACACCCGACACGGGCCGCTTCGCATTGGGATAGGACGGATGTCATTGAACTTTGAGTGAACTTTCACCTCTACTTCTATCCGACAGATGCATGCAGTCTTATGCGGCCCAATTCTGTGATGTTCCGACGATGGACAACAACAGTCCTCTTGTTGCCTAACACTAGGCCACCGGTGGGGGAGAGGACAGTTGTGGAGTGGAGATGGCCCATTTGTTCACGACAGCCTACAGGGCCGACTTCATGTCCTTACAACTCCATCCTCCCTGGAAAACAACCAGACAAGAACAGAACATGGAGGAATTCAATAAGACGGTGTTTTGTTTACGGACTTAGGTGTCCTTGTACAAACTGCGTGTCAAAAATAAATCAAATTGTGTATCTGCCGTTGCTAAACTGTTCTCGCCTCGCTCTACTCGTCCTTTGCAATCTTCTTCCGGTACACCTTGGCAATGACGTCCGGGTTGGGGCCCAGACCACCTGCCTTGAGTACATCCAGCTTTGACACCTTGACGGAACGCGCAGTGGGTGCCTGTGCGCGGATGGCGGCCGTGACACGGTTGACCTCCTCGTCGGGGATGTCACCGCCAAAGAGAACCAGCTGGGGGACAGCACGCTGATCGGCCGGCTTGGTGGCGTTGCTACCAAGGCCGGCAGCGTTGGCCGTATTGAGGTTGCCACCAAACAGAGCAGGTAGCTCAATCTCGGCGGCGGCCAAGTCCAAGCAAGTGTGGACGACTATGGCAGTGTTAGCGGTGATCAAAAAGACAGCAACGATGGCGCTTGCCTACCATCATAGTCCGGCAGAAGACGCTCGCGGACTGCCTCGGAGACCTTGGCATCACGGCCAAGACTGGCAACAGGAATGGGAGTGGCCATTGTGGGTTTTTGTGGAGGTGGGTTTTGACGAAGAGAGGTGTTTGCGATGAGTATCGTTGTCAAGTGGTGGCGATCGAGGTTGGTCTGCTTGTTGATGTCGAGACTTCATTCAAAATCATGGCTCATGATGGACAACGACGTTGCTTTATACCTGGAAGAAAAGCCTCCGGATCTATTTTGAGCTTTGAAGAAGCGGCTTTCCGTCGTGCCCCAGCCTACTCCAGGTCAAGCATCGGCAACCCCCGAATTATGCCGTGTCCTCGACCATGCGAATGGCCCATTATCGTACTGCTTCATACGCTTGTGAACGATCAAATTCTTCGCATCGATGCAGATCATTTTCTGGTTGAGTCAATATCAAAACGGATGTCCCAGCTCCCCAACGGACTACGACCCCGGAACATTTTAGGAGATATTTTGATGCACCGTGCCGCAAGATGAGCCTCAAGTGAATTTTGTGGGTGTCAGCGGGTTTTAGCATTGGAGTATGTGCAACTACAAGCTTCATGGTCGTCAATTTGCGGGCATCCATTGTCCGTGGGAGATGTGCGCGGCGCATCGTATCGTGGATCACAAAATGTCGATCACTTTCGATGTTTATGCAAAGTCATTGACATTCGCCCTCAATACCAATACTGACAGCACCAGTGGTGGGTGTCCGTGGAGGCACTGGAGCGGATAAATTGGACGTCCTGTGGAGGATGGGTAATGGATGCGTGGCTGTGGGCGGCACAGAAGGCATCTTCCGGTCTCTCAATCATGCCGCAGAAAAGATGTGATAACTCTCATCCTGTCATCATAGCTGACAGTTAGTAGACAAAATATCAAATCAAGCTGATCACAACGTGATGTCATCTGTCGTGGATGATAAAATGCCTCGGGCATGATCAATTAACTGAAAGTGATTCAAAAACTTGTCATACCTAACAGATACTACTTTGATTTTGACAGAATTATTCTTAGTTCTCTCGCGCACTTCTAGACTCGACTCCCCAAACAAAAGAAAGTCCGCATCACTCCCATAGTTCTTTTTCCGTGATCGTACAGTTTTGACGGCCCTTTTTACAGCCAAACGGTGAACCACCGAGCCGCCTGCAGGAAGGCTTCCTCCTTGGCAAACTTTTGCCGCGGGTCGGTCACGTTGACACGCACACCGAACCCGTGGCTCGTGCCTCCGTAGACGGCAAAGCTGTATTCCTTGCCGGTGCCTTGGAGAAGAGACGTGATCTCGGTGCGGCGAGCAGCCGGCATCATCGCATCCGTCTCGGCAGCAGCGACGCTGGCGGGGCCCTGAATGGCCTTAATCTCTTCATCTGTGAGCATGCTCGGGTGGGCAGCAAAGACGGCATTGACACCTTGGCCGGTGGGAATGGATGTCAGGTTTCCACCCGCACGGAAGGCGTACCGACCACCATAGCAGTAGCCCGTGGCGCCAATCTTGGTGATGCCCAGGCTGCGGATGTAGGCAATGCCAGCGGCGACAATGGGATCGGTCTGTTTGGGGCCATGGGTGTTGAGGAATGTCGTGGTGTTGAACCCGGGGACGTTAATGTCACCGGGGGCAGGGGTGCCGTTGAACAAGTCGGGAGCCACTACCAAGAAACCGGCACGGGCAAAAGAGTCGGCCAGACTGCACTGTGAGCGAATAATTCTTATAATACTGGAGCGCCAGTGACTTACAGCTTGTTTTGTGTCAGCTGAATACCAAAGACATCGGTCAGGTACAGCACGGCCTTGGTGGTATTCATCTCCATCTCTGGCTTGGTGATGTACATGTTGTAGCCATTATGGGCTTCGATCTTGCCAGTTGGTGTGCCGAGGTGCGCAACGATGGATGTGTCGGCGACGGGGCAGTTGTGTGCCAGAACCGTGGTGGCTGCCACGCCAAGGATGGTGAGGAAAGACGGAAGCATGTTGTAGGCTCCGCTGATGTTGTCGGTGTGAGCAGTCAAACAAACAATGGACACTGGTCAAGTCAGAAACAAACGTAACAAAACGTCACGAATGGGCTCTGGTTTCTTTTAAGCAGTTCATGGCACTGGAGATATCATCATTTTTTGGTGCCTGGCCATTTGAAATATGACCCGTTGCTGCGGGGAAACAATTGACAAGCTGGATAATTTCATCACGATAGATTAAGGGGAATGAACGTACTCGTGCCCGCGACACATAAGCTTGAGCGAAAAGCGAACTGAGTGTAGGCAGTTGCGGTTGACGATATTGCGGCTACTCGGTATTGCATATTGACGGCCCGTGTCCCAGCCTCTTTTGTAAATAAAAACTCTCTCATCTCATCTCGGTGAACTCTCCTGCAGGATGGCGGATAAAGAGACAAGAAGATATATGGTAAGACGGGACATCAAAGCTCCAAAGTGAAGCCTCGGCAATAATAGTAGACATTGAATTTGGGGTTGGTGGCTGGCGGTGCGTTGTGTAAATAGTGTTTTGACACTTCGCGTGTCAACATCAAACAGTCCTGCTTACTTTCCCCTGTGCGTTTATTTACTTGAGAAACCACGACAATCAAATGAGATGGATTTTCAAAGGCTCAAAGACCCTCGAGTGAATTTTTGATTATTTACTTCCCCTAAAAATATTACCGCCCCCTGAGTTAAGTGGTATCAAACATTAAAAAAAATGCATCCTGGGAAGTGGACTGCTTCTTGCGGCAGCTCCCAATCCTCCAAATTCCTTTCCAGCCCATATCTACCATGTCTATTTGTAAAGTTTTCCCGTTTGTAAAAGAGTAGACAATGCTTTTGTACACCAGATCCCTACCGATAAAGAAAACCGCTCCGTAATGCTGCAAATAAAGGCAAAAAGAAAATCAAGAACACCCCGCTTGCCAGTCCCAAAGAAGAGTAAAAAATAATCAAAAAAGTATGTCCAAAAAAAATAATGTACCAGAAAAGGTATCCAAAAAGCTTAGAAGCGTGGTGAACTCGATCAAATCCGATCCATCACTTCACGCTCCAGCAGCTCAGATTCCCCCGACTCGTCCACTCGCCGGCGCTCCATCACCCAACGGCTCTCGCCGCTCTCGGCCTCTTCCTCCTTGACGTACGAAATGCTGTCAGAAGAGCCCTTGTGGCGGTGGCCACGGCCAGGGCGACGGGATGACATGGGCGGAATGGGTGGAGGTGGGCCGCGAGCGGGTGAGATGGGAGACACTTCGGTCCACTGCTGCTGCTGCTGTTGCTGTTGCTGCTGCTGCTGCTGGAGTTGGAGCTGGAGTTGCTGCAGCCTCAACAACTCCAGCTGCATCTGCATCTGCTCCGTCTCGCGGGCCTTGACCTGCAACTGCTGCTCCAAGTCCAGCACCTCAGAGTCGTGCATTTGCTTCTGGCGCAGTTGTTGGCGCTGGTCTTCGGGGACGACGTGCTTGTTGTTGAGGTCGTTGGCACCGATGTTGTTGCCATTAGCACCGCTGCCGTTGCGCTGCACGGGGCTGCGCATCCACAGCATCGAGCCAGAAGCAGAGCTGATGCCACTGACACCGCCGGCCGACTGCGTGGCTGCCGTGTCAATCTCGGGAAGACCGTCATGCTCCGCCAACATCTCGTCCTCTTCCTCAAGAACCGGCGGACAGCTACTACCACCACTGCTCACGGCCGGTGGGATGGGCGATGTGGGTAGGGGCAGCATATTGTTGTTACCCGCAAATCCAATACCACTACCGCCGCTGTTGACCGGCATCAGGCTCGTCAGTGTCGGACTGCCACAGTCGCTGCCATTCTCCGAGTTGAGACCGCTGCTGGCGGCGCCACGCGGCGAGAAGCTGGAACTACCAGGTCCACCGCCCGAGGCCATGCGGTGGTGGTACTGTGCCGGCAGCGGGTACTGCTTGTTGATCAGCTGCAGCTGCGAGGGTGTGGGACCGGCAAAGGGCGACGAGGCGTTCTCGCGGTCGCCGCGCTCGCGCACATCAATGTTGTTGCTGTTGTTGCCAAAAGAGCCGATAACACCACCGGGCGCCAGCATAGGGCTGCCCTCACGGCTCGAGTTGACACTGCTACTGCCGCCCCAGGCCCTGCTCCGCAGGCGCATGAGCGCGGAATAGCTCATCTCGCTATTGTCGCCGCTCTCGGCTAGCGCAATAAGCTGCTGCAGCCCAGGCGATCTAAGTTCCGCGCTGCTCCCGTACTGCGGCACCGCCAGAGACATAACACTGTTACGGTTAGAATACTCCGAGCGCTCTGTGATGGGCGTCAGGTTGGGTTCGCGGGAGACGACACGGCCGGAGATGCTGCGACCGACACCGGCGGGGATAAAGTAGCCGCCATTGGCATACTGAACTTGGTCCTTATCGCCGCTGTTGTTGTTGTTGTTGTTGTTGTTGTTGTTGCTGCTGCTGTTCCGCAAGTTGGACTGCTGGACAGGGGCCGAGTAAAAGTTAAACTCTTGGCCGTAGAAACCGTCCATATCGTTGGCAAGAGCCTCGGCGTTGGCTTCGGCGATAATAGCGTCGTCGTCGAGGTCATAGTCGTCCATGTCCTGCGTGTACGCGCCAGTGTCGTCGTCAAAGTCGTACTGGTAGTCCATGTCGCGCTCACTCGTAAATGCGTAGGCCAGGTGAGCGGCGGAACCAGGCAGACCGGACAGACCGGCCAAATCACCATGAGGACCCAGAACTTGTTCCGCGGTGGCGACGGGCGACGATGCGTCGATAATGCTCTCTTCTGGGCCAAGGCTCAACCCCTGCAGACCCAGACCGGTGCCTCTGATATCATCCATATCAAAGGTCGGGGGCGAACTGGTCGGCTCGGGCGAGAAGCGGGTCGAGGATGAGTCGCGGCGGAACTTACCCGACGCAGCAGCCTTGTAAGCAGCGGCGGCCAGGGCAGCTTGGTACGCATCAACACGCTCAGCGTCGGTCATGATTGGCGGTAGCTGGCGACGCAAGGCCGTCAAGGAGTCTTCGCTCTTGCGGGCCGATGCAAACTGTGAGGACAGCATGGGCATCGATGGCGAGCCAGTGCTTTGGTTGTCGCTGTGCATCGAGGTCGCCCGTCCGTTCAGTCCGTTTCTACCAGACGCCAATGCCATGCCAGCGACACTCATCGATGTGTGTGCAGTCGACTCGGCACCCTGTGACTTGTCGGACATTTCAGATGAGGGTACATCCGACTCGCGCGGGCCGGAGCCCGAGGCAGCCTCAATAGCGGCAGCCATAGCAGCGCGTTGAGCAGCCTGAGCGGCAGCAAAAGCGCCCGGGATGGGCCGACCATATTGGTCAGTGTCGTCGATATCAAAGATGGACTCGTCAAACGCAGCACCCGAAGATTCTGGCTGGCCAAAATCGAGCTCATCAACCAGACCCTGATCGTAGTAGAGGTCGTCGCCATGCGAGTCGCCCGCAGCAGGGGGTTGCGGCTGCACGTTGGGCATTGCTGGAACCTCTTGGTCGATTGCCGGGGTCTGCTGCGGCTGGAAGGTGACCGTCGTCTCGGCCGTATGAAGGTCGTCATCGTACTGGCCCATGTCCTCGTAGTAGTCGTCATCGCCACCGCAATCATCGCCGTTGAACTGGTTGTCGTCTTCTTCATAGCTTGCGTGTACATTGTTAAAAGAAGACGAGTGCTGGATTCCGAGGTCGTCGACGCTTGTGTCCTCTCCTGCTCCAGCGACCGCTCCATCATCATCCGTGACCTCGTTGTCGCCGTAACCAGGCACCTTCGTGTTCATCATCATGCCAAGATTGCCCTGGGCATCGAGGGGCGAAAGCGACGTGGCAGAGGGAGGGTTCAGGTCAGGAGTAGCATCCATGGTGACGGCAAAACCAATAGCGCGGCCAGCAGCATCGCGCGGTGTAGGCACAACACCAGCACTGGTCGGGCTGACAAGTGACGAGGCAGGGTTGGAGCGCTGGAACACGAAGCCAGCGAAATTTTCTTGGTCGTTGTCAGGGTCTACACCCTCGGGGTCGTCGTCTTCGGGCTCGATCCGCAGAGTAGGTTCGTCGTCACCGCCGCCGAGTGTCCTGTGCATGTTGCTGCCCCCGAGTGCCTTGTTCATGTTGCTGCCGCCGCCACCCAGACTCAGCCGACTGAGGCCCACCTCGGGAACGTCGTCTTCGTCGTCCAGTCCACCATACGGTATATCCTCCTCTTCGTACTCGTCCTCTTGACGGAACAGGTGGGCGTCGTCTTCTTCGTACTCGTTGTCGGCATTGACACCCGGGATCCGCTCTTCAAGGCCGTCATCGTCCATCATGGCGTCATAATCAAAACCGTCCTCGTCGAAATCGTCAAAGCGTGAGTCGCGCGGGCCCATGCCACCATCATCAGAGTCGCCACCACTGGTCGCCTTCTTTTCGGCCTGCTTTTGGCGGTGGCGCTCCTCGAGCATCATCTCCTCGCTGGCGGAGCCAATCATGAAACTGAAACGGGAGGAGGTACTCTTCATATGCTTGGGCAGGCCAGTCGCGGCAGAGACAGACATCGAGGCCACAGACGCGGGCGTCGTGGCCGAGGTCGAGGGGAGGCTGCCCGTATTGTTGTTTGTGCTGTTAGTGTTAGGAAGCAGGTCGTCCGACAAGGATACATTGCGAGAACGTGTGGTGCCTGTAGAGGGCGACGATTTCAGGATAGACGCGACATCGGTCGAGGCGACACGCGAGCGTGTGGAATTGGACGCGGTGCGCACAGAGGATGAGGAAGGGCCGTCGTCACCACTGGTGGTTGGTCGGTCGGGCAGGGGCTTCTCGTCAAAGGAAAGGGTGCGGTTCTCCTGAAGAGTCTGAAGAGTCTGCAGGGTATTTTGGGAGGGCATGCGGATGGGGCCCCCACGCAATTCCGCTACAGACTGAGGTTGTGATTGTTGTTGTCCTTGGCTTTGTCCCTGCCCCTGTGCTTGTCCCTGTTTCGAGATAGGGGCCACATAATTTTGTGTTGCATCTGGTGTAACGGACGAATTTCTGCTGGACGGGTAGGAAGAGGAGGATGACGTCTGCTGGGTCGTCGAGTGAGACAGTTGTGCGGAGCTTGTGTCCATCGGCCTCAGCTGCGGGGTTGATGCGGCGTCGCGGGCTTCAGCTGAACTCGAGGAAAGAGAAGGAGGAGGGTGAGGGAGGTTGTTGGGGATCTGCGGTGTGTTCGGTGCCTGTTTGTTGGTAGGACTGGTCGTCGCCGAGTTGGGTCGAGGGCTGCCACCGGCGTTGGCAATAGCAGCCATAGCCGCTGCGGCAGCTGCCGACTGAGTGGCCGTGGGCGCATCGGTGGGAACAACACGGCGTGGTCCGGGAGCACTAAAATCGTGAACGCGCGTGCCGCGGATAGGGACATAGACAGGTCCATCGGCATTAGCCGTCGACATGCCAGCCATATCGGCGCCGCCCGCACCCGTCTTGCGGCGGCCGAGTAAAGTAGACACGGGGTTTTTCCGCAGAAACGGCAGACTCTTCTTCGTTCGGGCGTTGGCAGCCGCCGCCGCACTGGCCGCACTGCTGCTTGCCGTTGTGTGGACACTGCTAGAGCTGTGGTTGTATGCCTCGTTGGCGATGTTGGCGGCCGTGGCTGCTGCTGCTGCCGCCGCCGCTGCGGACGACTTGAGGTCTGTGGGTGTGACAAAAGACGATGCCGACTTGCTGCCTGACCTCGGGTCCTTGTTGCCGTTGGCTGCTTGTGCTGATAGGTATTGTCGTGTTGCCAGGTTCGTGTTGATCGGAGGTGGAGGTGGCTTCGAGCGGGACATGCGTCTCTCGGGCGTGCCGTAAATGGGAGGTGGGGACATGGTCGTGGCTGTTGGCGATGTTGCCGTGTTGGACATGGACGAGGATGGCCGCTTCGATGCATTGACTGTTGCTGCCGTTGCTGCTGCCGTAGATAGATCCTGCCGCCGGAGATTCGCCAGTGCCACGCCGCCAATAAAGCCAGACTCGCTCGTTCTCCCCGGCTGTTGAGGAGAGGGTTCGTTGATCTGGGGAGGGGAGTAGACGCGTGGTGTCGATTGCACGGTGGGTTGTGCCGTCGACTGTGGAGGCGGCGGCGGTCGTCGGTTGCCGAGCGAGGTCGAGGGCGCGGAGTAGGATACGCCAGGAGGGGGGATATGGTTCGAGTTCAAGTTGGAGGAGGCGGACGCGTCGCCGAGGAATTCGTAGTTGGCGTCGGACGATACCGTCATAACTGACGCGACGCGGGTAATTGGTGGCAGAGATGGCGGCATGTTGGACGCAGGCGAGACTGTATTTGATGATGGCGTGACTGCTGTATTCGCCATCATGTTTGCCGTGGCAGCCGCCGAAGCAGCTCCTGCTGTGCCGCCCATGCTGCCGCTCGAGAGCGGCCTCTGTTGTTGTGGTGCCTGTGGCTGCGGAACGACTGTGTGATAAACTTGCTGCTTGTTGTCTTGCAGACCAGCCGTTTCCCAGGCTGCCAATTGGCCGTCGGTGCCGGGTGGTATTGGGGACGTCGGTGTCGAGTTCGACGGCCCTCGTCGATGGTGAAATCGGGAGAACATGGTCTTGTTCGAGAAGGGAAAGGAGGGGAAACAAGAAACGTGGACTCGATAACGATAATAATCGATAGTCGAAAAGAAAAAGAAAAAAAAAGAAACGAAAAAATGGCAATATTTCCGGAGAAAATGACGAAGCCCGAATGGGAAATCCGCCAAGACGACAGCGTGCGACGCCGTTCGGGATGACGATGGGGTCGACCCAGAGACACGAGTCAAAGCTCGTTCAAAGATAGGACAGAACGCGCTGGATGGTCGATGATCCGTTTATCGGTTGCTTGTTTTGCTTGGACACAGGACAAATCCTCCAGAATGCAGGACAGGGCTTCACTCAGGAAACACGAGCAGGGCTGTGTGCATTCGTGCCTGCCTTGTCGCCTGTCGTCCTGCAGTTTTTCTGTGCGCCCGTTGCTGTCTTTGTTCGCCTGGTTTGCTCTGCTGGGGGTTCTCGTATTTTGTTGATCCAGGTGGGCTGTGGCTTGTCGCGATGCCCACCTTTATTTTAGGTCGGTCGTCCCCTCGAGGTGTAGCGCGGTCGAGGATTCAGGAGACTTGAGTGAAGGAAGGCGCGGTGCATGTCGCAGTTGCTGTCGCTGCTGCTGGGCTTTAAACTTTTCGAAAAGCAGGAAAGAGCAGGAAAGGAGGTTGATGGCGAAAATAGGAAACAAGGAAAGCCAAGCTGTGTTGCGCTCCTTCCTTTTCTCCTCGTGTTGCCAGATTCCTCACAGTTTCGCCGCACAGCGTCGTATTGGGGACGCAGCAATCCAACGCAATCCCAACGACTCCGTTTCTTCTTCAGCGCCTCTTTGCTGGCGAGCTGGCGTGCAAGTTTGGCGTTGGCAGGCATAGCGAGCGACCAATGGGGAAAGCGTGTGGAAGTGTCAGCTCGAGAGAAGGAAAGAGCGAGAAAGTGAAAATAGTGGGGCGCTTGCTGGGGGTTCCATCAGGCTCTCGTTCCAGCAAAGTCTCTCGCGCAATGGCCCCAGCGGGCTGCCAAATACGAGCCGTCCACAGCAACTGACAGCGTGTCGGAGCGTGCAGTTAACGCTAAGAACTGCCTGCCCAGGCGCGCAGTAAGCCTGTAAATTGGTTAAATTTAGAACCAGAAGTGGGCTTCTGAAATTGAGATCCTTCCCCGCGTCCGCGTTCTTAAGCAGCGACTTTAGGCTACGGGGTACAAGCTGTGTATTAACAGTGAGTGACCTTAACAAAAGATATCAGCAGCCAAAATCGCGTCTAAATCTTTGCTTCTTTTCAGCCGCGTACTCATAGTCTACGGTCCAGTCATACACGGTCATGATTGACTACACGGCCTTGCCCAATGTACACAATACACGGGCACTAAAAGCTCGATGATCCGTACAGCCCGTTTCCTAAACACATGACGGGAAAACAGTGATACCAAAGTCTCTGTTCACATGTTCGAAAGAGTCTAGCCTTGCCAAACAGCCCAAGCAAAGTGCGCAAGAAAAGTAACAAGCCCGCCACGTGTGACTCGTCTTATCAAAATCAAATCTCCGTTTCTTTGCTCCGTCTCTTCGGGCTTTTACCGTGGCCAGCTAGCTCAGCGCCCTGTGCACCCGACAAGGACATGGTGAGTTGGACAATAAACTGGTCTCGTCTGGAGTTGTCTGTGTTTTCGAGAATAAACATGAAAGTGAAACATTGCATTCGTAAATCGTAAGTATCATAACGTAAATGCCGTGTGTAAATAAAGATATTCCCTGAAATCCAGTGTACAAACGCCACCATCACCAAATCAAAATCAAAATCAAATAAATCAAAAAATCTTCATCTCTTCAAAAACTGGCAATATCACTGATGGGGACGGTATTCTTCGTTATGAGAGCCTTCATATCCGCCATAAGACGGGTAGTATCCAGATGCCGCGCCTTGTTGGCTCCCCGAGGCCACCGTATCATAAGGTACCGTCTCGATTGGCGGCAAAGACATGCCCGCATGCCCTTGCGAGCTCTGTGGTGCGCCGGCGACAGTCCACGGTACTTTGTTGTAATAGTCTGACGTCTCGTGCTGGCCATACTGGGAATAGCGAGGGCTTGCCATGTGCGCGCCGATGTCCGTTCCTGGCAAGGGAGGTCCGCCAGAATGCCCGTAGTGGCCGTAGTGGCCCTGATGTCCGGTGCTCCCATGAGCTGCATTTGCTTGCTGCGGCATGCCAGACGCATATGGAGCCTCATGCGGTGACTGCATCATGTTCATCTGAAGAGCACTCGGCGTCAATGGAACGTGATTCGATGAGCTTGGTGCAAGATCCGGTTGGTGGGAGCTGCCTGGCTGTGGAGCAGGCTGCAAAGACGGCAATGACTGTTTCTCAGAATGCGAGGGTGTCTTCTTTGATGACCGTTTCGAGCGGGATCCCCGCGAAGAGTGCTGTGAAGGCGGACCCATGGGCTTTGCGCGCTGTGAGGGGCGCGCGTGGGATCCTTTTTGAGTTTGCGATGCGTATGGACTTGTCTGAGCCTCTTGGTACATGTGCGGTGACTGCAAAGACCCCGATGGTTGCTGCCCAAACGGTGCTTGATCAGGCAAGGGTTGCGTCAACACATATGGCAATCTCTGCATGAGGGATGCTTCTGTGATCGGTACACCACGCATGTAAGAGTTGCTACTGGCAGCGTCTGCGGCTGCTGTTGAGTCGCCTGTGTATCCGTCGTACGGCGTTCCTGACAATCCAGCCGGCGATTGTTGTAGAGGCGGATCCGAGTACAGCACGTCAGGCGGCAATCCATACCGGTGACCTCCATTGTCCGATAACGACTGCTGTGGAGTATGGAAATCTCCTGAAAGTGAGGATAGAATTGTTGTCGAGCCCGTTATGGAAGACAAATCCGCTGCTGGGTTTGTAAGGTTACCGGGGCCATACAAACTGACGTATGTTTGGAACGTTATTCTCACAACGCGCTTCAGCTGTTCTTGTACATCCTCCGGGCTGTCGTCGAGGTTCACTTCCTTTTGTTGCATCTTGAACCCTAAGATTTGTTGAAATGTATCAACAAACTGCTGTGGCCCATCTAGGTTTTGCGAGACAACTGTCGGTATCGCTGCATCGTACACTTTCAACAGTTGTGTTAGCAAATTTCTTCCCAAACATGACTGTGACTTGCCTCTTCGTCACATTTTTCTCCCACCCTTTTTGCTCCCAGCTTCTTTGATTCCAATTTTCAAAGACTTACGTGGTGTCCCTGGCTCACTGATATCTGGGAAGAGGATTCGCCAGATATCAAACCACCGCTCAAACTTGTGCTTTTCCTGGTTCTTCTTGTGATTCTGTCGCTCCAATTCCGCCCACTGCGCCTCGCTGATCCCTTCTTTCAACGATGGGTCGCCCCTCCGGCAGGGCTCCTCTCGCTGTCGGTGCTTCGTCAACTCGTGAGCGCAGGAGGGCTTACTCGATCCATGAAAAATGTGGTAGCAACGGTCGCACTGGACTGGCGTGTGTTTTCTCTTCAAATGCTCCCTGTGGGTACAAAATCATGGTCAGTAGATGTCCAACAACAACATTTTAGGCAGCGTAGAACCAGGCTCTCCATGAAAATGACTCCATACGTACTTTAGTCGCTGGATGCTTTTGAAGCCAGGACCAGCACATGCACGGTACGTGTCCTTTCGGGATGATGCCGGAGTCAGGTGCTGGATGCCGTACTTGTTTGGGTCGTACTTGTGAAAGGGGCATGCTAATAGCAACTGCTCTGCCTCCTGGGGTAGTCCCAAAAAGCCAGGAGTGTCGTCGCCACCTTCCTCGTCGTCGTATTCACCCTGGTCGTTGTCCGAGTCGGAATTGCGCTGCCTCTTTCTGGCGGTCTGTCTTCCGCCTCGGTTGCCGCGAGTTGATCCTGTAATGCCATTGCCGGCACTTGTACTGCCTCCAGCGCCACCAGCGTCAACAGGGTTCGCCGGCTCGATTTGCCAATTGTCGATCTTGTCTTGCAACGACTTCCTCATCAATCTGTGAAGATGTGGTATCAAATATACCGCAAGACGAACGTCTCCATCCAACCCGGCAAGAATAGCAATGTCGAGACTGTCAAGCTCAATATTTCGGTCGCTAAATTCACTGCCCCAATCGCTCTCCTCGGTGTCTCCGCTGTCGTCCTCGTCTGCGTCCTCCCCCTCATCTTCGTCGTCGTCTTCATCAGCATCGACGCCAAGATCATTCTCGGGGCCGGCAATAGGCCTGCCGGAAGACAGGGATTGGCATACTTGGCTGCGCCGTAACAGGAATGGGCTCGCCGCCATGCCTTCGTTGCTTAGTCGATTCAATTCTCCGAACGCCGATCTTGGTCTAGTCGACGGTCCGTTAGTATCAATTTCAAAACACAAGAAACCACCCCTTTATATGCCTGTTTTTATATGCTCTTTTGCCGAATACATACCCGCTTTCCGATCCGCTTTCTGATCCGCTCTCTGAGGACGAGTCATCACTGTCGTCAGACGTGCTCCCTTTCGGAATGTCTTTCTCGCGGTGTGACTGCATCGGCGCAGCAAAGCTGCTGATGGATGAGGCGAATGATGTCGACATCTCAGTGATGGGGGTTGACGATCTTGATATCTCGCTCTCGACACCAGACAGGTGACTGTCCGCAGCATGTCTTTCAACCGGTACGGATAATCCCGCTTTATGCTTTTGTGACCCGCCAAGGTGCATAGAGAGCAGAGATGATGCACGCAACTGCGTAGAAGAAGACAGCCGTTTCTCTTCTGGCTTCGATGAGAAGTCCACCAAGCTTGTTTTCTTCGTGCCGGAGGTCGGAGGGATTTGCTTCATGCTGTCACACACCGCTAGACGATGCGGGGACATCTTGTTTTGCGAACCCATGGACATACAGAACGATCATGCGTGTTCCAGAAGATCAAGTCTGTGCAATGATCCGATGACAAGTGGAATGATATGACGAGTAGAGCCGGCCGGTAGGAGTAGGAGTCCACCAGTGTCAAGATCTTGACAATATCAAGTCATGATGCCAACGGAGGGACAGAGAGGAGAGTTTTTCAACTCCTCTCGCAAGGTCTTCCCTGACCAGATGAGCTATCAAGTCTCTTTGCATCGCGTTATTCTCGTCTCAACTCCACGCTGTCGCCCTTTCGTCAAGATAGCTTTTGTGCTATTCTGATCCATTTTAGTCGATGGTCTCAACTCCTCAATTGACGCTTGCTTTGTTGTCTCAAGCTTCACAATTGGTGATCTTTCGGCGTCAACTTCACCTCACCTGCGTCTTGACGCAGTTGCGTCGATGAACCGGTGGCCAGCCAAGCACAAACTTGCCTAGCTCAGCCAGCGTGGCCGAAAAGAAACCCACATGGTAGGATATGTGCGAACGGTCTGCACAACAATGAGTCTAAGTCGTATCCTGTCTGATGCCCTTTGTCAATAGCACAGAATCACCCCGAGGGCGGCTCGTCGAGCTTGACCAACAAAGGCGAGATATGCGCTCAATGGGGCCAAAGGGGCCAGATGGGCCGCACATTTTTAGAACAAAAAGGACGTGTGATGAGTTCCAAACCCAAAAAGTTCAAAGGCTTTGACCCATTCACGACGTCGAAGGGTTTTCTTGGTGGTGGTTGATTCTTAGCTCACGAACTCACGTAGCCTTGCTTGTGTGCAGCGTCGAGGGCAGTTCCTGAGTGGTCGGGTTGGATGCAGTTTTGACGCAGTTGCGTCAAAACTCAGCTGCGCGAGACGAAATGGACAAATCGGAGAGCTTGATTTCACAGCTCCGCATATTGTCTTCTCGCAAACTTCTTTGCAAAATTTGCATCGCGAGCAAATGCAATCAGTCACCGCGGTTTCCGAGTCCAGAAGGTAGCAGACTTCTGCTAGGGCGGGGATCGGAGCCGCCGAGCAAAATAAGCGATTGTGTTGTTGTTTCCCCCTCTCGGCCGTTTGAGAATATCGTGTGCCAACACAGTGTTTCTCTTGTCCGCGTTCCAACATGCTGATGTTTCCCAAAACATAATCCAGGCATCTTGTCATGCTACCGCAGCGCCGCTGCTCTTGCTATGACAGTGCCAACCAATCTGCCGGTTCTTGCAAGCCCACTTGTTAATGGAAAGGGCCCGGGATTTGACCTCAGTGCTGCGCTGGTCCCAACGTCGTGTTCATTCATGCCCAGCACACCACCTGATCGGTTGCTTGTCATCAAGGACAATTCCAGCATTTTGTATCCGTTCGGCTTGGCTTGCCAGAGTCCGGCATCGCTCTCGTTCGTGGGAGAATGGAGTCAGTGGGTCTGCTCATTGCTGTAATCTCTAGCTGTTTGCGTGGGTGCACGCGTTCACGCGCATGGGGCGCGTCTTTTCGTTGATCAACAACAAAATATCACCATCGCACTATCCCCTCCGTATTCCCGTTAACACTGAGGTCTGTTGAAACTTGAAGGCAATTCTGACATTGTTTTGGCAAGTCCGTCGGGTACCTTTGCATCAGGATTCACCAAAAAGAGCATTCACGTTACCATGAACCAAAGTTCGGATTAGGGTGCCGTGGCCCACCTCATTTCTTTGAACTTTGGCGACGCCGTTTTGAAAAACACCCTCTTTCGGCTCTGTTATCATTCCGATGTTCACATGAACCTGCTCGGGTCCCGGGAGGTGGCCATCAATGGGCCATTTGCCAGCTGGCAAACCAGCGCTGGGCCTCTCAGCTCCATTTCCGACGCCAGAGGCCCAAGTAAAGTCTGTGATATTCTCCGAGGAAGAGGCTGCATAAATGGGTGTGCTGTGCTCCGTTTGGGACATCGTCTTAGTATCGGTTGTGAGAGTTGAGTGGTCATATCCCGAGTTGTTGAAATGATATTGTCACGGAGAATAGATTGTGATGGAAGTTGTTTAGGGGTTAGAATTGATGGGGCAATACCATGCTGCAAAAACGTGCCCGCCCACGGCCGAAACATTAAATAGGGAAGGGCCGACCCAGCAAGTCTAGGATATTTTCCATTTAGGAAACCATATCGTGCTTTTTGTGCAGCCCCACCTAGAAAGAAGGCGCGTTGGAGTGGAAAAACGCTCGGTGAAGGAAGGAACGATGGTCGCTCCTGGCCGCGTTTCTAGCTCATGTTTATCGATCGTATGGCCCAGCGTCGGTCCCGGGAAACCCCTTGCCCGGTCGTCACTGCCACAAATATACGTCGACAGTAGTTCCTTCCAGCTCTGCAAGATGATAGTCAAACCTTCCTCTTTGTGTCCTTCAAAGCACAATCAAGATACAACGCACCTTCCCATTATCAACATCACAATTCCCGTGGCCAAGGCAATGGCGCCACGTCAATACCAGAAACACATCATGTCTCTCTAACCAACAGATGCTACGAAGCATGCATTTTGGGCTATATCAAGCCCCAGGGGCAGTCATCACAGGGACGTGGCTTCCCGACTGACATCGCTACCGACACTCGATACCCTTTTACACCTTCCATCGTCAAGAATGTTGGAAACCAGAGAGGAACGCAGCTTCCTCCTGTCCGTTGCTGCTTTAAGTCTCACAGTTGATCAGGAAAGCGTTGCTAGATGGCCGAGATGTTCATCATCAAACATCACCTCTGAAGACCTCGATCTCATCTTTCAACACTCAATCTTCTCGACATCATCCTAGAAACCATCCTTAGACCACCATCTGACCTACCTACGAACACCTAGAGCCCTACATTCATTCCCTCGATTTTCTTTTTGACCAGCATGGGAAACACACTCTCTGTTGAACGCCAGCTCCGCCACCACCGCGGCAAGCCGGTCAACGAGGAGACATTGAAGCAGCTGGACAATATATTCAGCCAGAACCCAGACAACGCACACGACGGCGTGTGGAATGTGGTGCGGACCCCGGGCGTCGAGCAGCGGCGGCGTTGTCGGGATTCCAAGCAACGCTACACCCAGGCTCGACAGGCAGTGCACTTATCTCTGGCTGCCTCTCACGGGCATCTTGTTGGCAGTTCCGAGGCCAAGAATGGCGGCAAGACCGCGGGTAGTGGTGGTGGCGGCAACGATGACGCGGACAACCCGACATGGGTGAATTGTGTCGGAGAGCAGGCCAACACGCCGCTCGTGATTGTCAAGCCCGAATCCCTCCAGCAGCTCGTTGCCATTCTGGCCGATGCCCACAGTCTCAAACAGCGCGTTCGGGCCGTCGGATCCGGTCACTCGTTCTCCAACATTACACACTCGACCGACGCTGTGCTTGTTGACATGACCCTTCTAAAACGAGTGACGATGGTGGACAACGGTGAAGAAGGCGTTGTGGCCATCACCAAGCCGTTGTCAGCAAAGGCTGGCAAGGGAGAGAAGGGGGCTCCAGCTGAGACAGCCGCCGACTCACCCGCTGTGAAGACAATCAACCGCAGCCGCAGCCTCGCCCGCGTTCAGGCAGGTATCACCATCCGAGAACTCAATGAAGAGCTGGACAACCGCGGCCTGGCACTGCCCAACATGGGTGCGTACGATGGGCAAACTGTGGCCGGTGTGATGTCAACTGGCACACACGGGTCGGGAATTGCTTTTGGCCCCATGGCAAGTCTGATCCGGGCCATTGTCCTTGTTATCGCCGACGGAACTGTTTACCAAATCGAGCCAACCAGTGCCAATGTGGGGAGAGGACCTCTCAGTGACCCTGCTACGTTCCCCAAAACCATTGACGGTCTTCCCGTGGTGCTCAAGCAGAACGACGACTAGTTCCGTACCGTTCTTGTCTCCATGGGTTGCGTCGGTGTGATTTACAGCTACGTGATTGAGGTGACGGAAGCGTTCCACGTCCACGAGCTGCGGTCGGCCACGAGGTGGGACGAAGTCCGTAAGGAACTGCTTCCTGAACTCTGGGCCCCTGTTGCACCCGCCGTTGCTGGCGCTGACCATTTTGAGCTCGTGCTCAACCCATACATGTGGTGGTCCCACAACTCGTGCGTCCGTGTCGAGAGGAACCGGGTGACTGCCGACACCAAGCCGTCGGGCGCACGCAAGGACTGGCTCAGCACGCTCCTAGAACAGTTTGGCATCAACTCGATCCCGCATCTGCTCGGAGTGCTAAACCGGTTCCCTGCCATCAGCCCCATTGCCATCAACCGGGCTATTGCAACACTCGTCGAGAGCGGCCCTTACATTGACAAGAGCTTCCGTGTTTTTAATCTCGGACCGGCGAACAGTATCAAGGCCATAGCCATTGAACTGCACTGCGATGCCACACAGTGTGTTCCCACCATTGACAAACTTCTGGATGTGTTCCGGGACGAAGCCAAACGCCACGAGTACTACATGACAGGTCCGCTGGGCATCCGCTTCATTGGCGCGTCCGACGCCTTCCTTGCACCTCAGGCCGGCCGCATGACCTGTGCCATTGAATTGGACATGCTTGTCGGCATCGAGACAGGGGCCCGGTTAGCACGGGATATCAAGGAACGGATGTGCACTGACGGTATAGACTCGCCCCGGATCCACTGGGGTCTGGACATTGACTTGGTGACGGACGACGATGTCCGTTCGTGGTATCCCGACTTTGAAGCATGGCACGCCGTGTACCGCCAGCTGAACTCTGCAGGCATGTTCAACAACAAGTTTACCGACCGCATGCGTATCAGTACTCCTTTGTAGTGTGATGTATCATAGATGTCGTCTCACTTGATCAGCTCCTGTAATCAAATTGGTAGAATAATCAGATTCAATAACATGTGCCTTGTTCTACAACCAAAGAATATTTATTACTAACATAATAAACGTAGGGGGTAACGTACAGTGTGTTTAAATACTAGGATTGAGTTTATTATATTTGTTCTTGTCTATTGTGTAAAAATGAATTCTAAAATAAATATACTTTTACATGCGATTTAAAACGTT